>PVKZ01004419.1:0-84305 GCA_004027375.1 Macroglossus sobrinus
CTTCCTTCCTTCCTTCCTTCTTTTCTTTCTTCCTTCCTTCCTTTTTTTCTTCCTTCCTTAATATGTGTGAATGAGATTAGTGGTGGTGAGGATTAAAAACACTATGTGTAAAGTATTCCTTGTGGCATTTGGCACATAATATGATACACAGAAACATGAGAGTTATTATTTTTATAGTGTGGATTAATGTATCTGTGTTTAAATTTAATTAAATATGACAACTATGAGATTTGTGATTCTCATTACCTGAATACCAATTTTGTGATTTTCTTAAAAAAAAAAAAACTAATATGAAGTGTAAGTTTTCTTTAGCTACAAAGGATGTTACCAAGTTTCTTCTCCTAGTGACATGTCAGTAAGTTTTGTAAGGAAATAAAGTAGTACAAACATGAGTTTAATTTCCAGCACATCTTAAAGGTAAATATATGTATATAAAGTGCAGCAGTTCATACCTTTAAGTAGCTGCCTTTTAGATAGGTTCTTCTGAACTGACCCCTCTTTGGCCCCCAGGCTCTGGTGTGTATGGCTGGACTGCATTGAGCTGAATTTCAAGAGCAAGTGTACAAATGTTGCACACAATATGCATGGCAAGAGCCGAGACGGAATACAGGCCAATCTCCTGCAGCTGGGAAGAGCAATTAGCAGCTTCATGAATTAGGGTCTTGTTTACACTGTTGTCCAAGATAATCATTTGTTTGTTTTAACTAAGATGCTCTATCTTCATCAGAGGCATCAATCCTCATATTTAAATGATAAGGTCTTTGAATCTCATAAATAATGTTTGGATTTCACAGCAGGAACTCTGTCACAGCCCTTATTTTTCTCTCGCTGACTAGTAATCAAGACATGAGTTACATATAGCTTTCAAATTATTCTTCAGTCATGAAAAAATTATGCAATCTATTCCAGCAACTTTTGTGACATGGATATATTTTTTTAAATGCCTTTTAATATGAACTGTCAGACACATACATACATCCATGTGCACAGACACACCCCATAAACACTTGCACACACATATATGAAATAAAATTTTAAAGAATAAGGCATAACCTGACCAAGGGTAACATACTCTGATTTTTACCTACTCTATTTTTTTAATTTCACTCCATTCTACTTCAATCTGTGTTCTGTTGATTTCATTTTAAAAATTCAAGTTACAACCAACGATTTGACTTCATGAATTTACTAACAAGTCATAACCTAAAGTTTGAAACATGTTAATTTACATATAAATTTTACTTATGATTCTATCTTCTCTCTCAGGATTTGTAGAAGGGAGCACACCTGGCATTACTGGGTATTTCTTTATCTTTAGTTATGTATGATCTTAATACAATGATCAAAATACATCAGTCTTTCCACTGGATAAATGCCAATTAGTACCCTTTCAAGATAATAATGACATTTAGTCTCTCAATGAGGACTTACTGGTGAGTCAGATCAATTATTTTGGAAATCATGAGTGTGAATCATTATTAAACTATATCCAGTTTTCCCAGAAGGGGGACTCCTTGAATAAGGTGGTCAGTGTACTCCTGGATAATGTTTGCTCATCTGAGGTGTGTAATTTATAGAGCCACAACACACAAGTTTTATATATATTTTTTAAGCCTTAAAAACAAGTTTTAAAATGATAGTATTAACATAATATAAACAGTTAATATTTAAATAATTGAAAAATTGTACACTTTTCATGATTAAGATGATTAGAAGACATTCATGGAAGACATTTACCTTTTAGAAACATTTATTAACTTTTTATTATGTTCCTGGTGGTTGCTAGAGACACAGAGACAAGCAAGGCGTAGTCCCTGTCATTGGGAAACTTACAGCCTGATTCTCAGATAACTTTGGGACTCTGTGATAAGTGCTGAACTGAGTGAAATATGTATCCTGATAGAGGAACAGATCACAGGGAGTGGAGAGATACCTGGAGATTTGTTAGGGAAAATGTGACTTCTGAATCTCATCTTGTTGGTTAATATATAGGTTAAATATATGATCCCTCACATATTGTAAATCTATATATTATATATGATCCCTCACATATTGTAAAATGAGTTTCTCCAAAGGAAGAATGCTTTGGAGAATGGAGGCGGCTGGGGTGTGGTCCTATTTGATGTCGGGACCTCCTGCTTTATACCAAAAGCACTACACTATTCAGGAGAAGCTTAGTCAAGAAACACATGAGTCCAGGATGACTCCTGCATGCATAAAGATTCATGTAAGTTCTTATAATAAAAACATCAGAGAACTGTTTTGTGACAAGTGTCACAGGTGTGCATTGCACCATCTGCTGGCATAGGGAGAGCATGAGACACATTGCCAAGGGCCAGATCAGTGTTCTAGCCCTGGCAAGTTTTCTGGCAATCATTCTGAGGGATTCTCAGGTTATGATCCTTGATTTTTTTTTTTTTTATGAGATTTGGTGCAAGAGGTGGTTTAATAATCGTAAAGCACTCTTTTCAAATTACTAAAGATTATTTTAAATGTTTACCATTAAATAGTTCTTTCTAATTCCTCCAGGGGAATACAGGGGACCGGTGTATATGGTGAACAATGAACGAGGTGCCATCTGTAAGTGAATGGTGGGCCCAACCCTCAGAGGACAGCTTGTTCTTGGAATCAGCTTCTGACTCTGGTCCGATTCTTCCAGACCAGACTAGATTCAATTCTGCCTCCGTGGCCTTCCCCTGCACGTGCACCCTAAATGTACTTCCCCACTGTAACATTGCCCCTTTGCCTCTTCAAACCATCCTTGCCACTGGCTATAGCATGTGCCTTTCTTTCTGATCCTTGCTGTCTCATCCCCGGAGTAATGTTCGGTAAGAGAGAGCCATACTTGGGTTCACAGGGAGGGTGAGAGGAAGGTTGCTCCCAACTCTTCAGGGTGTGTAACTACAGGTTAAAATAATGAAAACTTCATTCTTAAAGTTCGTTTTTTGATGGGTAATTGTCAGACTCAAACAGAATTATTAACTCTTGACTGAGGAATTTGAGGAATTGTTTTTTTGTTTGTTTGTTTTGTTTTTCTTATTTGAAGGATACCACTCTCTTCATCTTATTGAATGAGAGGCAATTTTCTTTGAATCACAACTTATCGAATCAAACTTTTTCCCTTGCAAACTGGTGAACTACCCTATAAGGATTCATTTGGAATTCAGTATTTAGCATACATACTGAAAAACAGAGAAGATAAATTCTTGGAAAGCTACGTTGAGTAACTCCTCATTTTTAACAGACTGTAAATTGTTTGAAGGCAGATGCTGGACCGTATCTATCTTTGTGCCTCTCATGATTCCTAGAAGAATGCCTTGCACCTAGTAGGAGCCAAGTAAATAATTGTTTATCGACTCCAATGGCATTAACAAGGCCTGATTACACATGATCACTCACACACAGATTGTCTGGACAATTAAAACCAGATCCTCCAAGAGACCAAACTTTTTTTTTTTTTTTTTACTTTGACCAATTTAAATACAAATCTTCTCAGCCTTGTAAAACAACAAATACTGAATACAATTTAATATTCTCTTATTGATTTATTGTCATAGTAGGAAAATCAGTAATTGAGCTGTGTTCTTGAGGATAATGATTCTTGCTGTTGAAACATCACCTTCCCCAGGCCCAACCACAGCAAGAAGTGGCGAACAATAGAACAAAAAGAAGGAAAGAGAAAAAGTGACTCTGTGAATCCTTACTGGTGAAGTTTGTGGAATACTGCCCAGCATGTAGGAGCACAATATAAGTGTTAGCTGCTATTATAATTGTTTGGGCTGCTCCTTTATTAGAATCTTTGAAGTACTAATGCATGTGCTCTGCATGGAGTAGCACAGAGAAACCAGAAGACTTCGAAATTTCTTATGGCCAGCTCTAAAATTTAAAAAACAGTATTCACCTCTAATGAACTTTATTATGTCCTGCCTATTCTCCCAAAAGAGCATATTTCCTAGGGTGGAAGTGAGGTACAGTTGGTACCTTTTAACTTATATCATCTTGGTCAGGTTTCTTGGTCCCACTGAGTCCCAGTTATCCCATCTGTATAATGGAAAGAGTAACTGTTAACTATTAGTGACTGTGAAAGAGTAAATGAGATAATTTGTGTAAGCTGCTTAACATTTTATAGGCATTAAGTAATATGTTATCCTGATATCCTGTATATCTATTCTGTATCAAGCATGGTGTTAGCTACTGCTGATTTCGAAATTATATTTGGGGACCTAACTTTCAGAAGTCTTATAAGTAGACATACATTCAATCTGAGGTTAGAGGACTATGTAACTTAACTTGGAGGTAAAAATAGGATCACATTTCATGTATAGGTGAGAATTCATAACTTTAAGAAGAGTCGTAGATTTTTTTTTTAATTGACCAGATTTAATATGTGGTCTCATAAGATCTACTAATTTAGAAACGTAGGATGGCATGCAAGTGCGTACTGAATGTACAAGTTTTAATACCTTTGTAAATATTACAAGATTTGGATTGGTAACAAGGTGTCAGGGGTTACAGAATGTGATTTAGAAGAGCTAACAAGGGTTTTAAGCAAAGCAGCGATTCTTATCCTGGGTTTTATTACTAACACAATGAGATTTCAACCTTCCAAAGGGATGTCCTGAGATGTCCCAGGTAGGGTTCCAGGAAACAGATTCTAAGATGGGGTTTAGTACGCAGGATGTTTACTAAGGAACGTTCTTGGCAACAACACCATGGAGGGCAGAGAAAGGAACAGGAGTGGATAGAGGAAGAAGGCCAGCTGCAGTTTGGGCTAAAGGATGAAAACAGCCTTGGCCAGCTCTGTGGAGCACTCTGCACCTAGAATCATCTTCAGAGTGTCTCGCTAATGTTGAGATGGCCAGACTTTACACTCCTACCTCCATCGGTTATTAGATGTGGACTGCTCTAGGAAAGGATGCTGCACTGGGGACCCAGCTCTTTACAGCTGAGATCATCCTTCGAGAGACAACAGTCCTTCCTGGAAGAGGGATCTGTGTCTACTACTAAAGTGACCAGAATGGTAAAATAATTAACACTGTAACGCCCTAGGGCATATGTATCTTGATGCCCGCTTCGGTTGAATGAAAATCGTCGTGCATCACTTTGAGGCAGAGAAGCCTTAACTAGACATGGGTCAGCTTTTCCAAACTGTGGTCTATAAGGGGTTGTCACACTTCTCACATCCTCCCTGGAAATAATAATCAATCAACTACAGACCCATGTGTCTACCATTCTGGGCTGAAGTCCAGTTTGGGTGTGTGGTATTGGTATCTGAAGATTATTTAATCCCAGAGAAAAAGTTATACATTAATCTTTTTATCATGGAAATTTTCAAAACCTGCACAAAATAGAGACAGTTGAGTCACAAACTCCCATGTACACACACATCATGGAGTGTCAACATTCTTCTCTTCTCCTTTCGGAGGAAGTTTTAATAGCATAAAACATGACCTCTCGTGTTGATCTCAAACAGATCTGACGTCTGTGTCCTCAGATTAGGGTGAGATTTCACAATGTCTGAAGTCAGGAACATCTCTTAATAGTGCTGACGTGAGCGCAGTAGGAGCTGTCAGGGCTCTGGTTCTGGAAACGGGCATCTCTGCCCCCAGGGACCTGTGGAACAGTGCCTGGCCATCCACTCACATTTCCACTGTCCTGGCTTCCAGGCTAGGCTGTGGACATTGTATTTGAACCTGGAATGTTCAAACACTGATGCCCGAGGCTATCGCCATGTTCCATGGCACCCAGGAAGGCCACACCACGAGTCATAGGCCAAGAAAGTTTCAGGACATTGCTTTCATTTTTGTGATGATGCTGTGTCAAGGGGCCTCCTAGAAATTGCTGAACGTGGAAGTGATCTGCCCACCTCCTGTGCTTTCAGCTGTTCTTCAGCCTACTATAAAACTACAGTCGAAATTTCTGTTTAGGAAAGGAATATCTTAGGGAAATTCCACAAAGACTAGCTAAAGCAATGTTGGGGATCTTATTAGAATTCTCCTTGTGACTTCAACATCCAGACCATTTCTGAGTCTTTTGCAAGTTTGAGTCCCCCAGTGGGTCACCGCCAAAGCATGCGGGATGTCATCCTAGCTCTGTTAGGCCAGGTCTCGGCCGGCCTCTGTCCTGAGCAGAACGGTCCTGGCACGCCCCGCAGTGAATCAGCAGTCCACTTTACCCCTGCAACTCAAGCAGGAATGTGTTGGTTGTTTGGCCCCAGAGCAGGTGGTAGTGGGGGTTGTGGCGGTTACATTTCCTCTTTGAGGTGGGGGCTCAGCTGTTTCCTTGGTCACATGCCCCTAGTAAGTGCCTGAAGGAGGCAGGAGGCCAAGAATACAGCTGAGACTTGAGCAGCCGCCAACTCCCAGCAGCTGCTACTCTGTTCTCTGAGCTGGAACCAACTCCAGGCTGTAATGTGGCCTGAACTGGCATTTGGGGAGGGGCCTGACAGGAGTGTCCCTTGCATATTCTGAGTGACTTAACCCACCTGCTATTGTGTGTGTGTGTGTGTGTGTGTGTGTGTGTGTGTGTGTGGCCTAATTTAAGTGAGGCTTCTTTGACATTTAGGTCAGTGAAAAAAGCAAAGGACTTTCATTCTTTAGAGGTCAGTGGGTTGCAGATCTTCAAGCTGAGGGTCCCATCTTAACTCAGAATGTATGTATTTAACATAAATTTGTTTTCGTTTATATTTGTGTCTTTCTACATATGCCCAAAAGCAGCGTGGAAAGGATATTGGACTAGGAACAAGAAGAACTGAGTCCTAGTTGTGTGGCCTTTACAATGATAGGTATGTGATTCTGGACATCATTATTGCCTTCAGTCTAAGCTTTTGTTTGTTTAATAGGCTAACTGAAGACCATACATTTCTTAGATCAGATTATGACAGCTTGTTTTTCTGAGAAGTAAAGAAGTTAAAGTAAGTGGAAAATTCTGGGCAAAATGCTATACACAGGCCCTCTAAAAAACTACACAATCAAAATATACACCCATCTATATATTTATTTCTACATAGCAATAGTTAATAGGTCTTTTAAAATGTTTACCGCAGGCTTGTTTTATCTAATGTAAATATATCCATTTGGAGGTAAGAGATCGTTTGAAATATTCAGGATTCTGTTACTCCCTGTGTTAGAGAAACAAATAAAAAAATTCTCTGGGTAAACAGCATGAGTTCCTGAGTCTATCCTCCTGCATCAAAGCACTGCTGTTGATGAGAAGCAAATTGATTGACTCCACTAGATTGTTTAATCAATTAATACAGTTTCCCCCTCAAGTCTGAGTCTTCCTACTGAGTTGGGTGGCACTCTAGTCATCTTTGTACCCATGTTCCTACCAAGGTGCTTATTAAGAGTGTGTGGAACAAATGGAAAGGTATCCAAGTTATCCTGTTCCTTGTGAAAGGAAAAATAATGATGATGTGTGTTGCCATCGTTTTAAAAATACCCAGATTATCACTCACAGTGTATAACAGCTCAAGTGACCCTTGCCCATCTTTTCAGACCCTTAACTACAACCTGCCCCTCAAAGAACAGTGTATGCAGGTAGGAGCTGTTTGAAAGTGACAAACCTATATGGAAGCTTCTCAGTCAAAGGGATTAATAGATAGTATATATGATAAATGTTCTAAATGATTATAGACAGCACCTATGCAGCCTTCCCTGAATCCAAACCTGCCAAGCAAACAGGAATCAGATTTATTTTAACAAAGTTATAGGGTCTTCCTATAGACCATTAATTTTCCCTGTAACTTTTTGGTTGATTCCTTACAGAGAGAAATAATCTTAAAACACAAATTTCAAGTCAGTGGCTCCATATAAATATATCCTTGAATTCTTAAGAGATTTTAGCTCATTCTAACTCGTAATTGTTCTTGACTTTGTTTTTAATGTTTTAAGTCATTTTGGTTTTGATATTTATTTCAAGCACAAAACATGTTTTATGATAATTTAAATGTTTATATAACTTGTCTCAAGATTGCTGTGACATTATTAAAGTAGTTTTTTTATTTTGTTACATAATTTGGTTTGTGTATAGATAATTTTTCATTTGTTTTATCTTTGGCATTTATTTAAAACATGCCTTTTCACAGACTTAACTCCTGTATTGCACATTTGATTAAATGCCCTCATTCTTTACTTTTGGTTTTATTAACAATCTTTTGTCTTATCTTTACTTTCAGTATTTTCCAATTAAATGGGTAATTACATTGCAACTTCACAAGGCAATTAATACTGCAAATAGCCCATTTTAATTCATTCATTATTTTTTGGTCTCTAAGTTTACTTTTTCTGATTACAAAAGTAAAACAGGAGCATTTGAGAAGATTTAGAAAGACTAGAGTGGGCACACACCCGCAGCTATCTGCCATGGTTCCAATTCACAAGTTACCACTGACATCACTTTGGCATACTTTTATTATTTATTGCTGGGCATGTGGTGACTGGTATCCTTGCTCAAGTGTTGCGGTTAAAGTCGAAATCCTGGGACCAGTCTGTCAGAATCTGAACTCTGGCCCCACCCTTTCCTAGAGTGAAAGCTTGGCTATGTTACTGCATGGCTCTGTGGCTCCTTTGTCTGCACTCTAAAATAGCACATTTAAGGGTTAACCTTTTTATCTTCTATTTTTTAATCAGAATAACGTCAGGCACAGAATGATTGGCCAATAGATGTATTGGAATTGTTTTAAACTGGCTCTGTTACATTAGCATTAAACTTTATTTTTATGTAAAATCACAAATTGTATTGTAGTAAAAGTTGTTTTATTTACCAGTGTGATTTATGGCAGTGGTAATGATAATGAGGAAATAATTGCAAGTTTGAAAGTGAGACCACGGCGGTTTTGCCTTACAATTAGTCACCATAATCTCATGACTTGTTAAAGGTATGTATTAATTCACCAAGTAAGTGCTTCATCAAACCATTACTGAACCCCAAGTGTTTCAGTACAATAAAAATAAGGATATCCCTGTTTTTAAAGAGCTTATGGGAGAGAGAGATAAGTAACTGACAAAGTCTTTCTGAAGAAATGACAGTCTCTTTTGTAATGACTATTGAGAGCTGAGTTTCATTTGTAGCCCTGCTTACTCCTTAATGCATTTTGGAGAGGTGCTGGATCATAAGAGGAGAAAAAAGCAATGTAAGATTCTTTATAGTTAATTAAAGGACAATTTAATCAAGTCTAAAATGGGAAATTATAATGCATAAAAACTTAATTTATAATGAAATTTTGATTGGTACTGATACAGCAGCACTCCAAAATAATACACCTTAGAAGCTAGCATGGAGTATGCATTTTGTCAGGATTACAGCATCTGCATTATGTCAGGATTACAGCAGTTGGGTACCACTAATGGTAACTGGAGCATCTCTATATCATCTCTGACTTTGGTTTTATCTGTTTGGGGAAAGGAGTAGTGCTAAATATAGAAGCGTTAATTTTTGCAGGAGCATTTTCTCTACTAAAAATAGAAAAGCAAAGAATGGGAGCCTAAACATATTTTGGGGGGAAAACTGTAGAAATTACTTCTAATAAATATGGTATTTATTGCATCCTTAATATATATTCCAGATGTGTGAAAGAGAGGAAATGAATAAATGTGTATCTATAGAAAGGTTATATTAAGACGGTTAGAGACTACACTTTACATTGACCATGGTGAATATTAATAGCTTATTATTGTCAACTAGAAAACATTTTTTTGCTTCAGTGTTTATTTCAAAAAAGGCTGCAATTATCTTTCAAAATCCACTAAGAGACCTGCCCTAAAAACTTCAGCTGTAATGTTATAAGCAGAAAAGAAAATCAACAGAATACATTTACTCCTAATTTGCATATATAACTTTTGAAGAAACAAAATATGTGAAAATGCTGCATTGTAATATCTTTTAAGAGAAAGCTTTCTAAAGTTCCTAATCAGTTTTTATTAATGTTGTCAAGACATGAAATCTGCAACAAAACCCAGACCACTCGACGAGGTTGTGTCTAGAGAGAGCCAGGTCATGAGACAACTTGGCTTATAACCAGAAAATTTTTTAAAACAAAAATCTTCAAAAGATGACTGGCTGAATTCATGCATAAATGATACAGCAGGCAGGGAGAATTTAGATAGGCAGCATTTGGATCACCAGCAGAGGGAAGGAATAGCCTTGTTTTCTGCTCCTGTGTTATTCTCCCCTTGCTCCTGCTGGAGTCTCTAAAGTTTAGAAATACTGTGGCCTGACCTGGAACTGGCATCTGTGAACATGCCTAGGCCCCCAATGGGAATTGTCATCTGTGGGCATGCCTTAGCCCCCTAAAGGAATTGGCAGGCCACAGAGATTCCAGCAGGGAGCCAGCATGCCCAGAATTATAAACCACCTGCCAGATTATAAGGATAGTTTTGGACCACAGAGAATTTCAAAGACCTGGCATTACATAAATTATACACACATTTTTCTCTCTTTCCCTTTCTGTAGATGATAGATGATGATGATGATGATAGATAAATTAATGTTGATAGATGATGATCATAGATAGATAGATAGCTGGATGATAGATGATCTAGATAGATGATGATAGATAGATAGATGATAGATAGATGATAGATAGATAGATAGATAGATAGATAGATAGATAGATAGATAGATATAGATAGATGATATCTTAATTCTTAATACTTAAATTAGGATACTAACAATGCTTTGTGAGACTAAAAGACATCCATGCTAAGATGCTTAAAATGCTTTGGTTCTTATAGATTACTTTTCTTCGTGTACATGACTTGAGAGAAGCAACAGGATATCATCATGTTCTTTACTTTCCATACTTCTTTCTTTTTTTTATTGAAAATATGTAATTGTTTGAAGTGTAGAACACATTTTTCTATATACTGTACTTTAATGAACACAGGGGAATGCTATTTCTAGCATACTGTATATCTATAATGATGAATAACCCTATCTCTGCTTAGATGCTAATAATGAGTGAATGACTGTCTTCCTAGTTTTAAATCTATTTGAGAAAATTAAATTTTATCACAGTCTTTATTATGAATTTCTCCAAATAGTCTTTGTTCCACTTTCACATGTTAATTTTGCCAGTTTTTGTTTTGTTTTGTTTTGTTTTGTTTTGTTTTGTTTTACAGTTGAGCTGGCTGGCCCGCTTCTCTCCCTTCCTTCATCTCTTCCTTCCTTCTTTTTTTTTCTCCCTCTTTTCCTCCTCCCTCCTTCCTTTGCTTCCTTCTTTTCTTTATTCCCAATTTATCCTTATAAGTACTTTTTTTTCTCATTGTATAATTTCTCCCCAAGTTAAAGCCTTGGGCTTTTTATTAAGGAGACTATAATCAACAAAAAAGATTTCACTGCCAAGACTGCCTTGCTATGTGCTATGAATGCAACCACTGACTTCTCCTTTCTTATTTATGTTTAAAATCTTAAAAGTATCACAAGTGAGCCAGCAGCTCAAAAGCTGACTATTGCACATTATATAATATTGACAGCTATTTCATTTTTGTTATATATCACATAATAAATTTGATTCTTTCCCAGATAATTTCATCCTGGCCATTTCTGTATCTGGAGTCTGGATGTACACTATTGCAAACTTTTAACAGCTGCATTCACTTATGTTTCCCAGGTATTAGGCTGTCCTGCTTCGTTGCAGGGTTGCTACTTGTATTTGATTTTTAAGTGCAAGATTGCACATTAGAGACATCGAACTGGGTGCATTAGCCTCTTGTCTTTCTTCTGACAATGTAAATTTGCACTGGGTCCACCAGCAGTTTTTTTTTTTTTTAAGTCTCTGAAAAGGAAGTGTGCTTCAAGACTATTTTGTTCTAATCACATCACACATGTACAAAGCTAATAACCCCTCCTAGGCTCTTAGCTTAAGCATTATAGAACCCATGAATAAAAGGACTGCAAATCTTCCACTTCACTATCAGGAATCTCCCGGAAATTCTTGCATACAATGAAGTAACTGCCTTCTTTCAGTAGTAAAGGGACCATTCAGCCCTGGAATCACAGGCCAATATTTTCTATCACCTAAATCAAGATCGGCCACATGTTTCCTGAATTTCAACGATAGTTTCTTTCAGTTTCTTCATATAGAATGATTTGAAAACCTACTTTATCCTACTTTATCTCTTTCTTCAGCACCTTTATCCCTTCCTTCTAGCAGGCTCTAATAATTCACAGAACTTACATCAGCTCGTATTATTGTAAGATTATCAAAATGGATTTGATATTTTAAAAACATAGAGAATTATAAAAAGCAAACACCCATCTGGGTTTCTCAGAATTAAAGGGTCTTATTGGAACAGAGAGCACCCATGTAGGAGAGTCCATCAAACCAGAAGGCATTCATCAGCAAAATGCTTGTAGTCTTGAATACTACTAACTCTTCAACTGTTCCTTCAAGCAAGAAAGTGTTTGTTTGTTTGTTTGTTTGTTTGTTTGTTTGTTTTTTAAAGGAGTTTTCCAAGAGGTCAGGCTTAAAGCCAGAAGATAGGGGGTACATTTTTGAGCCTAGCTAGTCTTTTGAGGTAGGGAACTGCCACATGATTGCAATTCTGACAATGAATGGCAGCAGGCAGGCCAACTTTACACTGCAGCCCCTCTGTTTCAGATGACCAAACACATGCTCCCTTCAGGTTGCTTTCCAAGCGGGGCATCTGAGGTCCAATCAGCACGGTCGCAGATGGCCCAGACCTGGAGTAGCGCCCAACACAACTAGGCACACACCAATTCATATGTCCTAAGTAGGAAATTACCTTCTGGCCGAGCCCTGGACACTGCAAAACACAGATTCCACTCCACCAATGTGTCGTAAGGTTGCTGAAAATCCTTCCCTTCCAGAAAAGCATCCATTTCTCCTTTCAGCAGCCTGGTATGGATGTATTCCTGCTGTGCAATAAGCACTATCAGAAGTCTGAGCTACACTGGCCCAAGGACCCCCTGTCCAGGGAGGTTGGTGCCCATATTCATTATCTGGAACATTTCTTTAGAAAACTTACATTTAAGGCAGGACCCAAACACAAGTGTTTTGCATATTAGCTCTCACTTACTCTATAGTTACTCTACCCAAGTCTCCATAAGTTCCTTCTCTGAAAACTCATACCCCTTTTCCCCCACTTGGCTGCCTTCCTCTCCTAGGAGATGGGGCATCATGTGAGGCATTTGGACCACCCCTTTCTTCAGCGCTTGAGGCCCTGACAGCAGACCCTTTCCCTGCAGTGCATTTATGCACATCCTGCAGTGGATTCACTGTTGCCTTCTCTCTTGTAGCTACTATTTAAGTAGGCTTTCTAGAGATTTAATTGTGGTGAGGAACAATTCCAATACAAGGTTGCTACTTATTAGATCCAAAAACATGCCACTGTCGAATGAATTCATTCATCTTTCATTTTACGTGCATCTTCTTTCAGGAAGTCTGAGGGTGGTAGGGATGATTTATTGAAACTTACGTTCTTCTCCCGCAAATGCGTTTGTCACAGTGGCTTTTTCGTTTTCGTGACTGCATTTACAGGTGTGTCGATATATGATCTCGCATAGCAAGCACTACTTTAAGCTGTGTGGAGAATAGGGTAAAACAAAACAGGAGGAAAAGGCTCCTGCATTCTAGATGGAGTAGAATGGCACATACGAACAGCATTGTATCTGAAGTAGGTGGCAGTTCATCCTGAGGAATGAAATGACACTTAGTGAGGGTCCTGATAAAGTGAGCCCTCGAAAGAAACTTCATGTAATAACCAAGAGGAGTAGAGTTTGAGAAGAATGAGAGGCTTTGTTTCTATATGTATTTTTAGCCTGGAAATGTGAGTAAGACCTAGATATCTGGCCGGTTTAATTACAATAAACCATGCATTTGATTGATGCCATTACCTCCTCGGAAAAACTCAGAAACTACCAACAGCCTGAAACAACTCATCTATACCTGTGTCTTCAGCTCAGGGGTGCAGCAGGCTTTTGTCTTTCATGAAAATGTCTTTCCCATTATTCATTTTTTGTTAATTATATCTACTAGTTTCCTTATGATTGCTTTTAATATTTGCCTTTGAGAACAGAAGACTTTAAGAAGACCTGAAGTCTAAGGAAGGCAGTGATGTGTATTGTTTGAGCCATGTGCTTTAGATCTCTGATTACTTTGTTCTCAAATCCCTTTGTCTTTCTCTTTCTTTTTCTGGAATCCTATCCAGAAGGCCACAAGTGTCCCACACAATAGGTTCCCAATAAGTGTCCCGTACTTCATACAATAAGTGTTTAATAGGTGCTCAGTAAGTAAGCTTCGGCTCTCTCTCTGAATGAATAGGCCAATTACCACAGAGCTCAGCCAGACCAAAACCTTCTTGCTACCTATACATCCAGAAACACATTATGGTTTTAGTAGCTGCCGGTGGGGCCTTTTCCTTTCATTCTTGCCACATTGGTTAATAGGTATCTAAGCGATTAGAGACCTTGGCTTTTAGGTGGAAAAAGCAGAATCATAGTAAAGTTACCCAGACCTCACTGATTAGAATACTGTTAGAGCTTGGAGCCTCCTTTTATTCACTTTTATTAGTCAACGGGTCCTACTATGCGTTTGGCAATGTTCTCAATACTGGGGTTAGTACAACAATCTCTGTCACTGTGTAGCTTATGGAATAGTGGGAGAGGAACGATTTTTACCGCTCGGTTCAAATTTTTAGCATTGTGAAAGAATGACTCATTGCATTACTAAGGCCTGGGGGATCCAGTGATTGAAGGAGGCAACAGCCAGCTTTTTTAACACTAACGAACAGGACAAACAGGCAGCTTGTTTGCCATCTTCCCGACACTTAGGATACTAATGAACAGTGCAGTAGATATGAGGATAAAATGTAATAATCTAGGCAAAACACTCAGTCCAAAACACCCATGTCATAGTAAATAGTCAATAAAAACTGATCGGTATGGTTGTTGAATCCTCTAGAAATAGCTACATCAACATGTTAACACACAATTATAGCCTAGAGCTACCCTATATAACTAGAAGCTTCTTCTGTTCCTTTGCTTCTTGAAATTCCACAAAGTATGCTTGGCATGGCAACATACATCCATTTCCGCTAAATCTCTCTCTCTGGCCTCTCTCTCTCTCTTTGAGAATGAAACACTCCTCCTGTAGTCATAGATCTTTCCCTGAGATCCACATTTTGGCTTTTTATTTTGGAACTCTCCTTTCAATTCCTTTGCTTCCCTGGAAACTCTTTCATTCTTCTGCTGTTGGGGGCAGGGTGGGAAGCAATGCCGAGGTCATGGATGGGTCATTTAAACTTATACGTTGATTCCTCTTGAGTAGGTTAGTAATGATTGCTAATAATAATTCCGAAAGGCAACATTAAGGCATGAAATATTCATGTGCTATAGCACCAAATGCTAACCATTGACATAAGAGAAAAACAAAGACATCATAGCAATGGAAACCACTTATTTCCCTAATTGGCATATAGAAAAAAATAATTTTTTTGCCATTTCAAAAAATCTGACAGAATAATAATTTATCAATTTATCTTCCCTTTTATTCATTTTAACCAAATGTCTCTTCCTTTCCTCTTTTCTGCAAGAAAGATTTTAATAACTCAAACATTAGCTCTCACTCTAGCACCTATAACAGCACGTTTGTTAAGTTTCATTGTTTTTGAAATGACAGATGCTCCTTTCACTTCTTGTAGGAATAAAAGAGAAAAGATTTTATGTCAGATATGCTGAACAAATTTTTTTGAAGTGCCTTTTCTTTTCGTGATGGTTTTTAATAATTTTTAATTCTTTAAGTCAGGGTTGAAAATACCAATTTCGTGATAACTCTTCATTTCATTACAAGGTGTCTCCAATATAATTACTGAAAATAAATAATGAATTATATTTCTGGCGTCAAGATCAAGAGGAAATTTTAAAATATTGTTTGAAATGAATTGAACCGAATTTATAATATAGACGTTCAAGCATCAGTGAGATAATAATACTCGAGCAAAAGTATTATTTTAGTTGAGCATCCCTTTTATACCTAAAATGGCGTTGCTTGTCGTAGGAGGTCCTAGTGCAGTGATGTGCAAGGGAACATTTAGAATAAGTATGTAATTCAGTGAGATTCCTAGAAGATCTAGCTCTTTAAGAACATTTTCGGTTTTTAGCAAAGTTATAGGGAATCAGCATCAACAAGATGCCAGCAGTGTTAAGTTTCTGAAAAATTTGTTTTAGTTACACTTGAAATGACAAGGCAACTCCGCATGTCTGAGATCCTGGCATTTTGCTTGAAGATTAGGGCGACACACATTTCTAATGTTACATGTTTTCTGGCACCAATTTAGATTCTAATTGTTCCACATTCTGCAAATCCTCATAACACTTTATCTGGGAATCATGCAGGAATGTGATTTCCTGTGTGGCCCCTGGAAAGATGCAAACTATGAGTTCTAGAAGTAGAAGGAGGAAATTGGGCATATATAGCTAGCAGACAGCTGTAGGTCATTCTGTTAATTATGGCTTATGGGCTTTCAGGATTTTTTTTTTTTTCAGGTGAGGCAACCCTTGGTTGACCTCACAGATTGCAAGGACCTTGTCAGTTTAGTCAGTTGACTATCTTTTTTTTTTTTTTTTAATGCTTACAGCACCTGGTCTTCCTAAGTGGTCTCCCATTCAAGTATTAACCAGGCCCAACCCTGCTTAGCTTCGAAGATCAAACGGGATCAGGCTTGTTCAGGGTAGCATGGCCATAGACTGGCTTTCAGGATTTTCAAAGAGAAAGATCAAGCGTCATTTCTAGAAACCCAAATGTGCCCATGTGACTTTAAAGATAAAATCAGAGAAGAAACACACATACCATCACCAGAAGACATGTTTGTGCTGTTTCTGTGCAGTAATTGCTCGCTGCTGGCTCACAAGAGAGGAAAGAAGATAGTAGCCCAGTGAGAAACAATGTGTGGGGCTGTCTTGCAATATCCTGGGAATTACTTACCTAGATTAGGTGAGGCTGGTCTAGATGGCTAATAAAGCAATCCGTAGAGGAATATAATGATTAAAAAAAAAAAAAAAAAAAAAAAAAAAAAAAAAAAAAAAAAAAAAAAAAAAAAAAAAAAAAAAAAAAAAAAGCTCTGACACCCAGTCAAAATGAAAACCAGTCAAAATGAAAAGGGTTTTGACCTAGCTCTTCACACTATGGTTATGGACCTCGTACAATCCACTGTTTTAATGTCAGCTACACAAGCCAAATTGAAGGTTCTCTGCAGTGCTATGGTCCTCTAGGTACTTGCACATTTGTTTTAAGTTTGCGCCAGTTTGGAGGTGGATGAACAGAGCTCTGTGTATGGATAAATCATGCCTAGACTCTTAATAGAATGAGGTAAGAAATATAAGGTTATGAAAGCTGAAGGCTATTTAAAATTCCAGGGACTAGTCCCAATGGTCACACAGTGAAACCAAAACCATTATTAATGCTCTCTCAGATTATTTGGATTATTTTCTAATATGGCAGCAGGGCCATTGGTCCTGGGGCACTGATTCTATTGCAGATTCTCCTTAGCTGCAATAAAAAAAAAAATGCAAAAACTAGTCCAGTGATGGGACAAAGCTGCGTATCAGCTGCTCTAGTACATCCAACTCTCTCAGCCAGATTATCGATGTTTATAGTGCAGCAAGACTATGCCCAGAGTAAGCTTTGGGAATAAAAACGATAGTATTGTCTTTTTCAGTTAGAAATGGTGTCTGTTACCATTCTGTGGCTGAGAACACATTAGCCATATATGCGTTGATTCTGGTAGAGGTCCAGTGGGAGGTTCTCTGAACTTCACATCCTAACCTTTTTATTCTTGCAGTGTCCACACTGGATGGTTAAATAACAAAGCTTATCTGCCAAAGACAAGACTGCTAAGCTAATGATGAGGTTACTGAAGGTCCCATTTATTGAGTAGCTATTAGAGCCAAGTACAGACCTGGGTAAGCTGCATATACAGAACTTGTCTTTACACGTATTATCAATATATCAGGAAATTTTGTAAAGTGATACTATTATTTTCTGCCTTTGATCTATCTGTATGTATATTGATTTGTTTGCTCTTTATTTATGTCATATTCAGAGAGGAAAAAGTTTTTTTTGGTTCTCTTTTTTATTGTGATAAAATATACATAATATGGTATTTATCATTTTAGCCATTCATAAGCATATAATCCAGTAGCATTATATACATTCACAATGTCAGGTTATCATCACCACATTTAGAGCCACAACTTTTTCATCATCCCCAACAAAAACTCTGTACCAGTTAAACACTACCTACTTTCCTCACTACCTCAAACCTCTGGTGACCTCTATTTTACTTGTTGTCTTTATGAATTTACCTATTTTACATACTTCGTTTAAGTGGAGTCATACAATATTTGTTCTGTTTCTGGATTATTTTACTAAGCATAATGTTTTCAAAGTCCATCTATGTTGTAGCATGTATCAGAATTCCAGTCCTTTTTATGGCTTAATAATCTTCCATGGTATCTATATACTATAATTTATTTATTCATTCATCAACTGATGGATACTTGGATTGTTTTTGCCTTTTGGTCATTATGAATAATTCTGCTATAAACATCAGTATACAAACATCTATTTGAGTGCTTTCAATTATTTTGGTTATATATCTGGAAATAGAATTACTGGGTCACATGATAGTTTCTAAATCTACTATTTAAAAAAGTAGGTTCTTTTTTTTCTCCCTACTTCTAACTTTTGTAACAACACCAAACAAGGCCAACTTTCTTTTTCTGAATATACTTTAAGCATTTGAAAATAGCTTTTTTGTCATTCCTAAGTCTTTTGTCTAAGCTAAAAGACATACGACTTTTTAAAATTTTTTGGAGCACAAATGTAAGCCTTTATATCAACTCCTGCTACATTTCATTTTATTATTTTCATCAATTAGTTAATTCTATGGGGATATCTAAATATTTATTCTAGGGTCCAGGGCTTTAGATATTGCTCTCAAGTTTATGTCTTCCTGACTTGGAAATACAGTGAGAAAACATTTAATAATTATTAAAGCAGAAGTCATCTTTATTTTCCAGCTCATTAATAATCAAAAAGAAGATGATAAGGATAAAATTATTTAATCCATTTTTTAAATTTCTCATGTGGACCCAACAGAAGTATTTAACTTTTATTTTATTAATTTTCAGGGGGTGGGGGTGGGGAAAGGGTTTTGAATTGTGTTAGTTGACCTGAATATCAAGTCATAATGTAGAATACCCATGCACATAGTAGAAGTGTCATAAAGACTTGTTATAGGAATTTAAACCTTGGCCTTTCTCCTTTGGATGCTTTTGTTGAGATCAGACCTCTCTTAGTGTTAAAGGCACTCGTGATTTTTGTGGGCTTATTCTTATGCACAAAGCTTTGACATCAGTTGTTTCCATTTTTGGAATCCTGCTAAATGTAGATGTAGATTATGTTTCTGTACAGTTTACTATAATAGTTAAAGAAGAAAAAGTTATATTCTACATATGAGCTACTGTATATTTATAATTTGCTTAGCTCTTAGTACTTAAATTAAAATACTCATGTAATATATTTCTATCCCCTAAGACCCTAATGTGAACATTCTTTTTCTTAAATATCCTGCTTTGTTCTTCAGAACAAGTTGTCTGGTAATTTTGGCTTTTGCATGGGTGGCTCAAGAATCTGAGAGAATGCCTATACCTTGGATTGACCAAAAAGAGTTTTATTAAAGGGTAGAACTTCTGGTTGAGTGTTTCTCATACATGTATTGAAGAACATTTTCTTTGAGAAATTAAATTTATGTAAAATTTTCTTACTGATTTTTTTCATCACCTGGGGACATGTTCAACTTGCTGAAGATATTAGTCTGTATACTCTGTTCACGCTATGGTTGCTCTCATTTCCGAAAAGATTGCATTCCAGTCACTTTTTTTTTTTTACTCTTTGAATTTAATCTTACACATTCTTAATATTTTTAAAAAGTTTAATAGAATACAGTTTATAAGTTATTGCAGCTTTTAAACACTGAATGCATCAAATTGACAAATCACTAGTTTCACCACAATTTGCAAGTGGTTTACATTTGCTTAATTGTGACCAGTTTTAAAAAGAGAGAACAGTGTGTATGGGAGAAACATTTCAAACATTCGAGTAAGTAAATCTTGACTGTGTTATTTCTTCATAAAGTGCCTATACTGATTTAGGATAAGGTTAGTCATCCTGTGTTAATTGTTAGTAAAAAGATTGTGAGGAAAGTGACTAATAAAATGACCCTCCCAACTTGCTAATAGAATTCAATTTTAATTTCTCATTTTAGCCATCCCTTAGGAACTAAATCAATGCTGGAATTTGAATCAAATCCTGATCTTTCTTTCCCCACATGACAGCACAGCGATTAAATATGTTAACACACACATGCAGACATACACACGCACAATTAGGACACACCTATTTTATTGGTGGTGATGAAAGACAGAGTATTTGGTATTTTGCATTATGCCTTTGTCCTCTCTCCCTTGTTCTCATTTTTACAATCCCATAATTGCTACTATTTTCAACTCTAAGCTGAAGAAAATAAGAAACAACAAAAATATAATGTGAAATGATAATTGCTTTTCTTATTGTAAATAGCTGACAGCACTGTTGATCAATTTCCTACAGCTTATTTTGCAAGTGATTAAATGCCTTTGCTAAATACTATCTTCTAAATTACTGTTAAACTATTTTCACTGAAAAACTGCAGTAACTTTTATTTTGTCCATTTGTATAGAGGCTCCTCTTTCTCCCTACACCCCTCCGACTATAAAAATTGAAACTTGGTCAGAATTTTTATTAACTGGCGATTAAAAATATCTGTTAAAAATAGTTTTGGTTCTTTGTGAAAAGGGAGATATTGGAACAGATTAAGATTAAATGGCATTGGAAGAGTCAGGTTAGTTTGGCGAACAGAAAGCTGGAGTAGGGTTTATTTCCTGGCACTGTTTTCTTAGCAAAGAGAACAATTTTAATCAGTTACAAAAATATTTGTGATCCATATGTTCCTCCCTGCTCATTCCCATATGCCCATATTCGCTTTTATCTTGGTGATGATGATTTTATGATTCAGGCATGCAAGAATAATACCTCGCTGGCTTTAGAGCTCAGTGCTATTTCAAAACGTGTCCTGGTAATTACGCACACACACATATATATCCAGGCTGTTCGCGCTTTGAGTTGGTTGAGTGGATACCAGTTTGTTCTCTCTCTCTCTCCATGGAAAGAATTATATCTTGCATCCACCTACTGGGGCTGGATTAATGCGGCTAGGTTTAGATTTGAAAACTGCATTGCCATTCACCTGTTGGATTAAAGGCCTCTATACAAACATGAGGATCAGAAAAAGGAGACAAAGAGTTTGTGATGATCGTTGATAACTTCATTTTCTTTGGGAAAAGGAAAACAGAATCCCAAAAGCATTTGGTAATTCCATCCATTACTAACGCATATTCTAAGACCTATGAGATAACGGCTGGTTACTTAAACAGATTCTAATTTTAAGACATGTTGACTTCTATTCAGTATTAATGTTAGTCATAGTAGTCTTGGTGAAACTGGTCAAAATTGAAAAATTAAAATTACTGTTGATTAGCAATTCATTTTTGTCCTAAATGCATGTTTGTTTATCTCTCAATAGTTATATAATTTCTAACAACAAAAGAAACATATTTTAAAGCCAAATTATTCCTTTAATAAAACATGAATAAAGCTAGAAATTATTGATGTGTAAGTGATTGCATTTTCAAAAGTTGTTTTTCCCTTGCACAACAAATGGCATTGTAACCCAATATGTTGTTAATATAGCAGCAGTAAAATCCAGTGAGGAACCAGCTGTGCTCTTTTAAAGTTGGGAGGGGGGCTGCGAGGGGGAGGAGGAGAGGATTTGTAAACTTCAGACTAAATAACTGAGATGCATTTAGCGTTTTCGGAGATGGATATATGACGGAGGAGGTGTGCATGCTGTTGGATTTAGCAGGTGTGCAGCAGAGTAGAATTGCAGCGAAAGGAGAGAAATACAGCTTGGCTTTGGCAAATGTTCTCAGGGATCCGTCTCTATGTTTGCATTCAAGCTGTCTTTGCCTCTGCTCCTGTAGGAGTTGTGAGAAAAAGAAAGTGCACATTATAGCATGGATTGTTTTCAGGGCTCAAAGTTTGCAAATCTGTTGAATCCCTCTGACAGTGTGTCTTTGCTGTCAAACAGAATGCCCAGCTGGTGGTGGCAATCCTGATGGGGAGGGAGGGGTCCAGATTGACTGTGTTCACCGTGCAGTAACAATACTAGGAATGCTTCTTCCCAAACTGTAAGTGGAAAGAGCTCTCTCAGCCATGCCATTGTGAACGTTTTCTTTTTTCTTTTCTTTTCTTTTTTTTTTTTTTACTTTTATAGATAATGCCTTATTAAATCAGAGCCTTTAAATACGCCTCACTAGATAACTTCCATAAAGAAAGGAGTCACAGAAACAGCATTAAGGTACATTATATTATTATATGACTATAATTAAGACAGAAGCTTTGGTTAAAAAAAGAGGCAAGACTTTTGCTCATAGGTGATCTGGATTCTCATTGAGGCAAACACACAAGCTTGTTTTTTTATTTTTTTTAATATAAAGTGCGAGATTTCACTAAAAAAGGTTAAAATTGAAGTGAGTAATCTTCGGTGCATAATGCAATTGTTAATTTTAGCTCCTTGCGTGGGTGCCGTTCTGACTTGAACAGCCGGCTGTACCCTTCATTAGAGAAGAAGCAGGCAGCTTGAGACAGGTGGAGCTGGATCAAGCTGTGAACGTGATTTTGCTGGAAGCTGGTCATTAGTGTTAGAAACCTGGTCTTATTTCTTTCGTCCTTCACCCTACCATGATTGTTGCAATTCTTATCATTGACTTTTCATCTTTTTTCAGGTTGACGATGTGTCAAACTGTGTAAGGGAATCGCATGGACATGGGCGTTCCGATCTGTTAATGGGGACATGGGACTCCAGCTTTCTCTGATCACTTGTGTGGATTTTCCCGGTGTAGGACGACAGAAGCCGCTAGTAAGTCGCCAAGACCTACAGCAGGAAATCTGTGCCAAAGGTAAAAGTCTTATTGTCTGACTGTCATCTCATCTGTGTTTTTTATTATTATATAAATGTGCCCGCTTGCATAGGACAGTTCATTAAGCGTAACCTCAACAGACAGGATCTGTATCAGGGACTCCACTGGCTTATGGTTTGTAAAATTGAACTCAATTTGTTCATTCTATTTTAATTCTGTTTTTGTTTTGTTTCATTTTATTGGGATGCTCTGAAAAAAAAGTTAAGGCAACAGAAGTTCCGTCTCCTCCCCCTACCCAGTACGTTGAGAACAAGCTGTTTGCTATTGGAAACAGAACTTTTTATTTTGTTAACTATACACATACCCAGTGTCACTGAAAGAAGTCTGTCAGAATGTACACTGAATGGGATAGCCTAAAACCTCCCCAAACCTAAAGCCTTGCTTACTAGTCACTCACAGACTCAAAGCATCATTCTTTAAGAAGACTTTCCCTTTACATTCCCACAATCCTTTGCCGAATAAGCTTGCGTTTTTTAAAAAGATATCATTAGATGCCATCTGTTCTGTCATGGTACATATTAGCAAATTTGCAACAGAAATTGTAGCATTTTAGATTTTTCTCATACTTCCTATACCCAGTTGGAAATAGAGTTACTGAATTATTAAATGGTAATTAAACACTCTAAGAGAAACATATCAAAATAGTCATTTGTCCAATAATAATTACCATTGTAATGACTAGAATCAGAACTGTATTACTTGGGAATTTTTGTGAAAAAACTGACTTTCTAGGCAACAATGTCTTTCTCTCTTTTTCCTTCTTCCCTTCTTTCTTTTTCTCTTCTCCTTTCTTCCTTCCTTCCTTCCTTCCTTCCTTCCTTCCTTCCTTCCTTCCTTCCTTCCTTCCTTCCTTCCTTCGTTTCTTTCTTTCTTCTTTTCTTTCTTTCTTTCTTTTCTCTTTATTTCTTTTTTTCTCACATCCTAAAAAAAAAAAAAAACTGAGGAGAAAGTAAATGCTAAATTATTCATGAGCCTCATTTGACAGCACATCAGAAGGCAAAGTGTCAGGGTTTTTTTTAATGGAGGTAGGGGGAAATATAAATAAATAACAGGCTTTGCCTTTGAAAGGCCATTTCTACTGTATGCGTAGTAGTCTGTTGTGAGCCCTGAGGAGCGGACTTCAGTTGCGGGGATAGCTTCATTAGCGCCGCCTGCCAGAGACTCCCCAGGATCTGTGCTGCACCAGCAACTGACAGGCGCTTGGAAGAGGGCTTACGCTTTTAATAAAGTAGCTGTCAGTTTGTAGCCTGAAAACGTGGGCCCTGAAAAGTGGTTTGCTAAATTTAGATCCTGTATTCATAACCGAATTAGTACCTCTTAAACTGATTTCTGCTCCTCGTAGAGTGTACTGTGTTCCTGACACCTAGAAAAGTTTGTCAGTGATTAAGACGCGCAGGTAATTTCGGAGTCACCTTAGAGGTGCTGCGGCCTGCCAAGGCCACCTCTGGACTCACAAGGGGAGGGTCATCTGTTCGAGGGGTTGGAGAAATACTCTTTTTTTTTTTCTTACTTAGTAGTCGGGCACAGGGCCTGTTAGATGTGTGGGAGTTATGTGCCTCCGTTTAAGATTTGTTGACCCATTTTGATGGCGAGATAGATTCACACGTGTCTGTGTAAGGGTGTGGAGCGACTGTGGATAGGGCAACCGAATCTGCCTCATGTGTTTGTTTGCCTTGGGTACTTGATGTGTTCTTATTTTATTCTCCTTTTTGTGTAACAATGGCCGGGGTGCCTGAGCTGCTCATTTGAAGTTGACTGTAAAGGGAGAAATGAAATATTTCAAGAACAATAGTAAATACTTCACTTGGCGCTGACTTTATTTTCTGACCTTTTAACCTTGTAGCACATCAAACCTTGCTACTTTAATTTGCATCTGAGAGAATGTCTGAGCAAGGGGACCTGAATCAGACAATAGTGGAGGAAGGCGGGACAGAGCAGGAAAGGGCCACTCCAGAGAATGGCATTGTTAAATCGGAAAGTCTGGATGAAGAGGAGAAGCTGGAATTGCAGGTGAGCCTGGGGAAAAAAAAAAAACATTTCTCATACTATCGTGTCTATTTCCTTTCTTTTATTTTTAGACAACTTTGAAGGTTTGTTTTTATTTTTTTAAAGAGTTTGATTAGTAAAATGAATAGAAAATCCATTTTCCCCCGACCAAAGCATGTTCAAAAATGCCTTTTGAAATGAAAAATATACAAAGAATGTATTTAATGACTGAATTTGCATACAGCATCTCCATACTAATTTCCAGACATTGTGGAGGACTTCTCCGGAGGCAGTGTTAGGCTGGACTGAGTTTAAAAAATGATTTGCTATTCCATGGAAAGATAAAGACCCAGATCATGATAGACTAATAAAAATCAAAAACATGAATTCTGTTTACCTTCATGGGTTGGCTAAGGTTCAATTCTTATTAGCAAACAAGCCTAAGCCCTGGAATTCACAGAGAGAGAGTGGGGGAGAGGGAGAAGGATAGGGAGAGGGGAGACAGAGGGAGAGGGAGAGAGAGATCTACAAAGGAGGGAGGGGAGGCATTGGAAGTGACTGAAAATGCTGAAAAAGTGGCATGATTAAATTCGCCATGAGTTATGAGAGAAAGACATATAGTAGAGGGAAAATAAACTGTGCTTGCAAATAGCTCGTATTGATTTTCTTTGAACAAAACTACAAAAGTATTAACTCTTTTCATATGCCAGTGAGTAAAGGCAGCTAACCACACAGTGGCCGAAGCCTTCAAGGTCAGCTTTTCCCCTCTCCAATAGCTGCTGAAGGAGACAGAGCTAAAAGTTAAACAACCAAAACTTTAGGGGGCGAGGGAAGCAGGAACCCTCCCCAGTGCTTACAATGCCTTGTTGCTGTTACCCTGTTATTTTTTTTTACTGTAATGACACATTTTACATACTCTCTCTGCTTGTTCATTTATTGTTTGTTTGTTTTATTTTGCTTTATTTTATTTCTAACATATAGAGGCGACTGGCAGCTCAGAACCAAGAGAGAAGAAAGTCAAAGGTAAGGTTCTAGAGCAACTACATAGACTTGATATCATGAATATCAATCGCATATATCCCATCTGAGTTCAAGGATTTGCCAACAATTCAGATGGTTGTGTGTAGATGTTGTGGTGCATTTGGGCTGTACTGGTGCTGTCTGCTTTTAACAGGGTTGTGTTCACATCTATCTTCCTTTCTCAATCTATGTGC
The DNA here is from genome assembly GCA_004027375.1 of Macroglossus sobrinus. Lineage (NCBI taxonomy): Eukaryota > Metazoa > Chordata > Mammalia > Chiroptera > Pteropodidae > Macroglossus > Macroglossus sobrinus. The sequence continues at coordinate 26,301 of PVKZ01004419.1, forward strand.
TTTTTCATTAGAGCATTTAAGGTCCACATATCTGCAAGTGTGTGTGTGTGTATATGTATATACATATATATATATATCTGATCTCATTTTCAGAGGTGCAGATTTGACAGTGCTTTACAAAACAAATAGCTGCTTGTTTTGTTTTCATTTTGTATAAAATGTGGAGTGAATGTTTAAGCCTTCCCAATTGATGTCTGCCTTGAAATAAACAGGTGCTGGTGTTAGGACCTATTCTGCATTTTTTTGAAGCATCTTCTTAGTCAAATCCCTTCCAAACTTGGTTTCAGTAGAAATTATTTTTTGTCATAGTCTTCTGATATTTTTATGAAATGGCAGCAATTCATTCTTTGTGAGTTTCCAATGTGATGGGCATAGTTTGCTGAAAGTGTTTCTCAAATTCATTTATTCACATCTCCCCTCCATTTAGTCCCCATCAACACAGGAGTCTGGTGCTTTGAGCCAAAGTAGAAAAACAACACAGGGCGGCCAGCTCAAAGCTCAGTTTTTAAATCTGATTCAGGAATGTCGAGTGAAGTGGAGACGATTCGACCCCCTGAGAATGTTTTCTGTTTGTTTTCTTTATTTTCTCTTCCTTCCATCTTCTTCCCCCTTCCCAGTCAGGAGCAGGAAAAGGTAAACTGACTCGCAGTCTCGCTGTCTGTGAAGAATCCTCGGCCAGACCCGGAGGCGAAAATCTTCAGGATCAGGTACAACCCCCTGTTACTATAGTTACTTGCATGAACGGGATCCACCTTTATATGCATGGCTATCAATCTGGCATTAGACAGTGTTTTGGGGAGAAAAAAAATAATAATTGAAGAAAGAAACGGGTTTCTGGCTTCATTCCCTGTTTATAAGACATTCTAAACTAGTGTAACAGTTTGTCACAGAGTATTACGTTTGTTTTTTTCCAGACCCTCTGAAAACTGCAAATGGAAAGGATTTCAAAAGAATTTAGATTAAAACTTTAAAAAGTACGCCCGGTAGTGCTGAATTTCCTCAAAGGCTCTCTCTTGCTAAGACTGAACCAAATACAGTCCTAAGTGTCCCATCTCCTTCCTTACGGAAGATTCTTACCTCTTACCCCTCCCTTCCCCCAGATGCATTTGCCTATAAGAAACACAACCTTTGGCTCTTATGAAACTTTAGTAATAGTAAAAAAGGTGCACTGAGCATTGTAGAAATACTTTTATGGCCTTTGGTGGAGATTTCTCAATACTGGAAGAATTGTTCAGAAATGAATCTGAACTGATGGTGAATTTAAATTAATATTGTTAATATATTGCTGCATATCCTTACACTTATTTTTGTTCCTTACAGCAAAACTATTAGACTCTAAAAATTCAAATTCCAACCAAACCCCTTCATGACAAAAATGGGAAACTTCACATTATATTTATTATTGTTTGCCTTTTAGGCATCACATTAGCTTTTATTAAAATAGTCTTGCTGATATTTCCCTTATTTTATCAGAGGCTGAGGGCAGTCATGACAAAAGTAAAATGATTTATCTGAGCCCAGGGGAGGGAAAATTGATTAAGATATTATTATTTTTGGTCTTGTTTTGCTTTTCTCTTTGTACTTTAATTGAAATACTCTAAATTCTCCTCATGGATACAGAGAGCATTGAGAGCACTTTCTTTAAAAGGACCAAAAATAAATTCTTTATAGGTTTTGTCCTAAGAGTAATTTTTTTCCTAGCCTCATTTTCTTAACATGCCACTCATGTCGTAAGGCATGACTATATTTCATACACAAGCTTTATTTTACTTGGGTTCTGAGAAATGTGTGGCTTTTCTTCAGCATTTTATTTGTGCTTCTATTTTTAATGGAGATTGAGAAGGGGGAGTCATGTGAATATCACGGCTTGTATTATTAAATGTTGATTGATGGCTTGTAATGTACTACACACGATATGTGTTAACCCTGCAGAACGTCAGACTCTGGGAGAAAGAATGCCCCAGTTGTTCCCCTACTCCTAATGCCAGGCAGAGGACAGCCTTTATGGACTTAATCTGCTTTTTATCCCATTTGACAAGGTACCAGGAGGACATTTTTTAAGAGATCATCTGTATCATAGTGCTCATCCTGGACCTAAGTCTAGTTTCTCATACAATCGGTGCAGAGAAATAAGATGCAAACGGTGCTTTGTTGCTGCTGGTTCCAAGCTCAATTAACCAAGACTAGCTTTGTAGGAGAGAATTAGAGCTTGCAAGCTTCTCTTTGGACTGGCTGAGGCGTGGTGGGAGCAGGGGGCAGCTAGAGAATACCCAGATACACATATAAGCAAGTGGCCATGCTACTTTTTTAGAGGATAAAGAAGCAGACCTTTGAGCTATATGTACTGCCTTCATTAGGGACCACCAGTACTTACAAAGTGTGGGATCTGAATCCCAGAGAACACTGGCAGAAGTATACAGTGTATGGATTGTATTGCTTCCCCAATGTTTGTATATTCACAGTATTTGGAAAACTGCCTTCATTTTCCTGTGTGGGAAAAACTCTTGCTACCTGTATTACTTGATCTCAGACCCATAGCTGATGGTTGAGTCTGTCCTTAAGTCAAAGGAGTTTTGCTTTTCTAATGTTATACTCTTTACCTATCAGTGTATTACTGCAACTTGAATCATTCTTTTACTGTTCTTGGATATAAACTTATCCTGTACCAATGTATTTATTAACACTTGTATTTTATTATTGAGCATATCAATAAAAATATTAAAAAATAACAGATTGTTTTTTACCAACACAACAGCACTTTTGTGTGTTCTTTCAACACCATAATGTATATTTATGTATAGAACAGATAGGCATTTTTCTGAGTATAGTATTTGTCAACACATGGCACGAGCTTGTCCATTTTTTTGGTAGATGATGTCCGTTAGCCTCTGCTCTTGCATTTATATTTCCAAGCCTCTTTGCTTTTAGATTCAAACTGACAGAGGCTGAATGGTTCAATTGGTTTTGAAGAAGCAATGAGACCACTGCCATGGCCTGGTACCCTCAGTTTCCCCTTCTAATGAACTGTCGAATGGATTCTTCCCTGCCCTTCTCCCTGTCTACTGAGCAAGAAATGTTCCAGCTGTGTCCTTAGCAAGTAGAAATGAATCATAACCCTAAAATCTGCCTAAACATTCGTGGACTAAGACACTTCTGTCCCACATCAGGTGATAAAAACCCTATAATCAGATCACACTCAGTTTTACATAATTTGCATATGTTCATCTCCAGGATAAACATGTGAATGTCAAAGAGTCTGCTAAGATAAATACTGATCACGAGAACGTTTTATTTCATCCTCTATATCATATATACCATGCGACTTTTTATTTCAACAGGGAACTCACAATGTAGCCCCTCTTCAAAAAAGAAACTGGACTTTTATTTTATGTTTGTTAGATTGGCCAGGTTTACCAAGAACCATTAAGAATCCCAGATTAGCCATAATTTGAGAATGCACAGGCATCAGTTTAGTCACATGTAGATGAACACTAGATTAGTTTTCAGTGAGAAACACTATTAGTTACTGGGAATATATTTTTTTCCCTTACATCATAAATTTTAATGTCACCAGTGAAAGAAAGCTTTCCCATCAAATGATCTCTTACATAAGAACAAGTGGGCTTAATGTTGGCTAATTTGTCATAGTTTTAATCATAGCATAGGTTTTTCATAAAACTAAAAAACATAATTTGGCTCATTCTTCTTCAAAACAATGAACATACTATCAACCAAATGGCTGATATACAAGTTAATACAAAATGATTCATTTTTGGTACAGAATAAATCTAAAAGTAGATTTAGACCCAATACTATAAATTATCAATCTTACACCAAGCATCAGTTTAAAAGAATCTTACATATTGAAAAGGATTAACTGATACCAAAATCAAAATAATATTAAATATTTGTATATAATTGATGGAAAATATAATTCTACAATAATGCTTATTATAGCTATATATTGTGAGTTTGTTAATGGCATTTGTAAACAATGTGTAAAAATAATTTATGCCTAAGGTTTCTGTAATTATATACCATGGTTTTTTAATAGTAAAAGTATTGTTGATACGAGTCTAAAATAGACTTTTTATTGTAAATTGGCTCTTAAGGCCTTTATTTATGTCTGTTCTATCTGTAATTACGATTCGTAATATCTGTCTGTTTGTGTTTGTGCCAATCTTCTTAAAAAGAATTATAGAAAAGAGCTGTAGAAGCTTCTCTTTTTTTAAGACGTGACAGTGGCTATGATACAAGCTTAGTGATAAAGAATTTTTTCCTAGGTATTTAAAAATAAACCTGTAGAAAAAATAAGAGTTGTTATCTACAGGAAAGTAACTTGCTTAAGGTGAATATTCATGAGGCAAAGTTTTAGTGCTAGATGTTCCTCATGACCTCCCATTGACTTATGAAGTTCAATTTACCTTAAAGGGCAATTATTTTTCTGACAGGTTTAATTTTTTACCATTTATGAAAAAAAAATCTGCACCTGGCTTTCATTTTCCTGTACTTAATAACCTCTATGCAAAATGGAAACCAGACAAAGATTATTAAATCTGGCCCTAAATTATTATATTTTTCCCCCAACAGGAATCAATTCATTTACAGCTTTCCAGTTTTCCCAGCCTGCAAGAGGATGATAAATCTAGGAAAGATGACTCTGAAAGAGAAAAAGAAAAGGATAAAAACAAAGATAAATCCTCTGAAAAACCCAAGATCAGAATGTTATCAAAAGGTGAATGTGAAAATGTTTCCTTAACTTACTCAATTTAGACACATAGATTCACAGAATACCTTCTAGATGCATATTCACCTCCCACCAAACTGTATATAAGTGTGTGTGTGTGTGTGTGTGTGTGTGTGTGTGTGTGTGTGTGTGTGTGTGTAAAAGATGTAAACTTGAAATCAAATCTTTTTCATTCATGGTATCATTATTTGTGTAGCCAGAAAGGTTATTTTTAGGACCCCGTATTTTTTTCGATTTTCATTTGGATCTCCTCCTATTTTCAAAGATAACTTTGTACAAAGCAGTGAATATAAATCTGATCTTGATTCAGGTTTTTTAGTCCTATTAACTTGTATGGATGAACAGCAGTAATGCCTTAACTTTCCTGTTTATCTTCAAAGACAGATAGTGGATTAGCAATTCTCAGTTCATAAGTGATGTCGTCTCCAAAGCACATATGTTTGTGTCAATGTCAATGAAATACACACTTAACATTTTACCTGGCACAGATGAATTTGGTCTCTGCCACCCATACACTGCCACCTAATATCTCACCTAAAATATACAGACTTCTACTTCAATAAAAAGTTTCCCCAAAAAAATCATTCCTTTTAAAACTGCAAATCTACAATTTAGACTTTTACAAATTATTGCCATCCATATAACTGTACAAAACTGAAAGAAAAAAGAAAGAAAACAGAAGTAAAAACAAAACTAAGTTAAGTTGAAATGAAGAATGACACGAATAAATAGCTTTGCAGTAAACTCTTTTTTTTAATAACTGAGAAAGAACAGGGTATCTGAGCAGCTGAGGAATGACAACTACATCGAATATTATGCTCTATAACCACATATCTGCTAATAACAATTGTCTTCAACTATTGACTATCTAAAACCCAAGGTATATATCAGAATAAGAAAGTATAGGTTCCTAAAATGGTCTTAGAACTTAAGATTTCACCAGCATCAGAAGATTTGAAAGACTTGGAAATATTTAGTGTCCTCTTGTGTTGTGTTTTGTACTGATTAATATTTAGATAGTCTTATAACAGAACTTTCATTTTTTGCCCTCTCGGTTTTGAGAGTTTCCATGGGATCTCAAACTCTTGAGAGCTCTCTCTGTGGGCTGAGAGTACCTGACAGGTAGAGGTCATGCCCTTGCTGATTTAAAGCGCAGGATGAACACATGGTACTTGACTCCACCCACCACCCATCCAGACTGTGCCTACTTCCCCTCTTATGACAGTTGGGTCTTTCCACACTCAGGATCTATTAAGTGTTCTCAATCCCCGAATCTAATTTTCATTCTTATGTTATACTGCCAGATTGCTAGTTTTGAAACGTGTATCTTTCATACCAATGGCTTCACCTAAAATTTACCTGAGCAGGAGGGAAAACGGGAAAGACTGGGGAAATCTTTTCTACCCTACCCCTCACCACCATTCCTGACAACTCCATCCTGCTGTTTGTTTCAGATTGCAGCCAAGAATACACGGATTCTACAGGCATAGACTTACATGAGTTTCTGATTAACACATTAAAGAATAATTCCAGGTAAATTATTAAATACGCCTCTTAATTCTAGAAGAGTTGCGTGCGATATTACAATCACAGTCATTAATCCAAACACTTCTAAGAAGGGAATTGTAAAGTGCAAACCCCTTCTCTGATGTCTTAAACTATCTCTTGTATTTTCTCTTTTCTGTTAATAGTTTGTGTGTTTACTGTTTATAGATCATCTTAATTTCTGGGTAGTTACCCGGTGAATAAATTATAGTTTACAAATTCTGCTTTCCTGGTCACAAAGAGATTCTAGTTAAGAGGAAAAAATAGAGAAAAAAATCAATATTAAATAAACCATTTATGCTTTAATGCAGTTATATAACCATCTAGTAGGACTTTGCTTTGTTCTTGTTTCATATTAATGTAAAATACACAATTTATTTGTGTTTTGTGGGCCTAATGCCTTGAATATACTAGTTAACATTAAAACTACAGAAGTTTCAATATTATAAAATACTTAACAAATTAGATGAGAAATAATCTTATGTAGAATGAAATCATATGTACTGGACAGCAACGTATTCCAGACAAGACTTAGATACAGGTTTGTAGCCATATACATTAAAACAATCTTTCCCATACATAAAAATTAACTTTTTAGGTCTTTAGGAATGGGAAATACATAAAACCTTTTCATTTTAACATTTATTTTGCAGGGACAGGATGATACTCTTGAAAATGGAGCAGGAAATTATTGATTTCATTGGTGACAACAAGTACGTTAAATTGCAATGCTGGTTAATATATAGAATGTGTCTTAGTTTGGTCTTCGGGTTTAATTATTCATTCTGGAACGATTGAGGTGTAGATAAAATATTGTTTAATATGTTTGCTGATTTGTTAAATGGAAATTCTATTGGAGTTAGGAGCTATATACTAATGAGAATTGTTGCTTGGACCATGAGTGCTTCTGCTTGTTAAATTCCTGACAAAATGGCTATAAACAGGGGCCCACTGATTAGCATAGAGTAGCTATAACAAGAAGCGACCCTTTTCATTTTTATTATAGTTTTTTAATGGGCTCCAGCTGGCTGCAGTCAGTTATGCTGGGAAATAATCGTGCTGCTTTTGGTGTAAACTGTGTAATGACACATCTCCAGATAGACATCTGCAGTCACATGTCATATCATCTGTCCTATGCCTTGCTCCATTGATAAGGTATCATGGACAAAAATTAGAATACTTTACAACAGATATTAAGTTCTCTTTGGTGAGATAAATGTGCAACTATGAAACAAAAGTATTTATTATAACTTAATGGATAAATCTATAATAAATGAATTTTTTTTTTCCTGGAAATGAGAACGTTAAGTGATGCCAGAGATGAAATGAGCTCAGTGGTTTGGATGAAAGAGAAATGGTTTTATGTGTGTACCTGTAAAATGTCCTTTAGGCCAGAAGCAAAAGTGCTGATTCCACTTTTCTGGGGTCCTTTCTTTCAGTAATCATTATAAAAAGTTCCCTCAGATGTCATCCTATCAGAGGATGCTTGTCCATCGGGTGGCAGCTTACTTCGGGTTGGATCACAATGTGGATCAAACAGGGAAATCTGTTATCATCAACAAGACGAGCAGCACAAGAATGTAAGCCTCATCACTATATTCATGTAGCATTTTCTGTTTTTCTTATGGATACATTTATAAGAGCACAGTATAAAATTCAAAATACGTGACATTTAAAATGTTCAGTGTTATTTATCTCTTGCTCTTATCAGCAGTGGAGTGGCATTTTTCTGTAGAAGATTATCGTAGGACCAGGAAAGTTTATAAATTCAGGCAATAAAGTGGATTTATTCACTGATCTTTAGCATAGCTCCTGAAAATATTTTGTTTTTCTTCTATCGGTACTTCATGTAATTATAAACAAAACCATGAAAAACTGTAAGTCAAAATATAACTCAAATTAAAAATAGCAAACATTTTAAAACAATGACGACACATGCAGGATAATCGTCCTTTTCTTTCTTTTTCTGGTTTGTAGATATCTATCTTTTGTGGTTTCTAGAGTAACAAAAAGCACCAGATGTAGAGACAGAAATCCTGCCTCTAAGACCCAGTTCTTTTACTTACGAGCTGTGTGACCTGAAATAAGTCATTTAAAATCTACCATATCAGTTTTTTTTTTCACTTGAAAAATGAGAGTTTTGAGCTAGATGATATCTAAGTTTTAGCACCAAAAGGAGAATGGTTGTTTTTGGTACTTAAAATAATTGTTTGCTTCTACCTTAATATCTTTTCATGGTCCCATTAAGTCACCCAAGGCATTGGATGAGTAGTCATTTGCTTTGGAAATCTGGAGCTGTCTCTCTTGTACTCATGTATCTTTTGAGGGTACAGTGAGCCACTTTTATAGCAAAATGAAAAAACTGTCTCTATGTAAAGCATCCTCTTAAAACATTTGTGTATTATAATCTCTTTTTATCACAGTATGCTTGGTAAGTTCTGTAAATTGCATCATTTTTGGGAATTCTGCTTTAGTACAGGGAACTTTTGTGCTAAGCAAAGCAGCCTGGTTAAGACACTATTTATTTTCTGCTCACCAGAGGTTAGAACAAGTAGGGATGGAGATGAGATTCTTTCTGTATTCAGGGCCCAGTTTGTGCTCAGCAGAACCAGAGTGAAGGTCATAGTGGAGAGAATACAAACTGGGAGATGTGGGACTGAGCTTGGCTATTATCTCAGGGACAATGAACACCTTACTTCTTTGGGCTTCAAATTACTTATTTATCCACAGGAGAGTTTGAAGTGGAAAATGTTTAAGAGCCCTCGAAGCTTCAGAATTATTGGGTCTTGTGGTTGCATTCTACTGTGCTGGCAAAATACATTTGAAAATTTATCAGCTGTCCACTTTATCTGATTGTTGGCACATGTTTCCTCTTGTTTTGAACAGGAGTAGAAATGAAAGGTCACTGTCCTTTAATCCTTTACATCTTCCCTTTTCGTCAGATACTCCTAGTTATTGCTAATGTTGTTTTTAATTCTCCATTCTGGTTTTGCTATGACTTTCAGATTCCACAATGCAGGGGCACGCTAACTGCAAAATAGGCAAGCAATTGATTATCTTCTTTTAACTTGTTTTTCTCTTCTTTCTCTATGAGGCCAAAAGAGAAAAGCCCATATATCAAGTAGATTGTTTGATACAGTTTCAATTAGTAGAGATAGTGAATTTATTTTTTATGTATACTGATTTTGCAATCACATAGTCATGATATTAGTAACCATGTTTGAGGCCTGTTTTCTTGTAGAATGGTTCTTGAGAAATTAAATAGAATATAAAGATTGGTGAATATTGAGTGTTGGCTCCAAACTTGCTTTTTTCAAAATGGTAGCCACTAGCTGCATATGGTTATTTACATTTAAATTAAATTAAATTAAGTTGAGATAAAATTTAAACTTTAGTTCCTCAGGCTAAATACATTTCAATTGCTCATATTATACTGATTATATACAGAACATTCCTATTATTATTTCTATTATTTCAGAAAGTTTTGTTGGCCAGCTCTTCTTTAAATCCTTGTGATTCTTGCAAGTTTCCAAATACCGCTACAGCAGCAGTCCACAACCTTTTTGGCACCAGGGACTGGTGCTCCTAAGAGAATCTAATGCCTGATGATCTGAAGTGGAGCTGAGGTGGTGATGCTAGTGCTGGGGAGCAGCTGCAAATTCAAACGAAGCCTTGCTCAATGGCCCACCGCTCACCTCCTGCCATGCGGCCCAGTTCCTAACAGACCACAGACCAGTGTTGGTCCATGGTCTAGGGGTTTTGGACCCCTGCACTAGAGGATACAATTTGTCCCTTAAAACTTTTAAATTTTTTTGATTTATGGGACTAAGCTTGGCTATTTCAGGCATCAGGTTATCATATTATTAGACTTCTTTGTTTCAGGAGAGCACCAACTGTTTTAAAATCTTCATAGCCAATTTCAAGTTTATGCCTTCAGGAAGAGGAAAGAGAGAGCTGTGCAAAGAACACCTTCAGGAAAGGTTGTCATAGTGGAATGCCAGGGCTAGCTTAGTCTCTGCTTAGTTCCTGCTCTTGCACAGATCCCTTTAACCCCTACTCTGTAAGTCAAATCATCCTTATTAAAAAAAAAAAAAATAAGTAAATTGTTGTATTCCATGGACTTACAAGGTATTTTCTAAAGAACCGAGTTTAATAATGTTCAAAACATAGCTGTCAAGTCCTGCTGTTCTTTTCAGCCACCTTTCTGATCACCCAGTATGAGTGGCTTCTATAAGGTTGGTGTGTGGGGGGGGGGGCGCTGATATCTCTTAGAAAAGGCTGAATTAAGTATCCATTTTCAAATAGTAACAAGTCACGTTTTCAGGACCTGAATCACTGTTGGTGGTTTTAGAAAAGAAGAATTATTGTTCTGTGGAAAGTTATAGGTTTATTATTAAAAGTCTGTTGCCATGTTCTGTTGGAGTTAAGCTCAAAATGGAATATTATATTCAGAACAGTCTATTAAGTCCTAGGTGTCTTGGTTTCCTTTGGTTCCCTAAAAATTTCAGAAGTTGTGCTATCAGGGCAATTGTCATGTGATGGTTGTTGGGACCATATTAATTTACATATATTATTGAATGGAAAAGTTTCCATTTATATAAAGGAAGGAGGCTGAGTTGGGAAATCCTCAGATGCCTCCTTGTGGGTCTTGTTTTTTGGGAATACCTTTTCAACATATAAAGTTTTATGCTACTCTAATGACAATACACAAAAATGCATATTTTTAAATGACATTGTAGCCTGAGAGAAAAGCAGAAAAAATGGATGGGGAATGCAGAAAAATGTGGATGGAAGTTACAAAAGTGAAGGGCTGAGAGAGAGAAAACATTTTTTCATAAAATTTTTCATTTTTCTTTTCCAATGACCCTGCATTGACATATAAAGTGATCCTCTGATATGGATGCATATCAGCTATGTATTGGTGGGATTTATTTCCCACAATCCCTGTTTTTCTAGATTGTAGGCAGTTCAAGTAATTATAAAATGTGACTTGAGAATGTTAAGTTTTGTATGAAGAGAAGATAGTTTCACATGAAGTTCAAAATATTTAAGTCATGACAACACGCTGTGAGGATTACATATATTTGTGTATATACTGCACTCACTTCCAGTATTTTCTATAGTATTTTCAGTTATAATATTTTTGTACTTTTGTGATGGAAAAATTTTGTCTTAACAGATTTTTACTCAGCATGGAGTACATTACCTCTTATTTTATGTATATTTTTCATTTAATCTTAAAAACATAGTTAAAACCTAAATAATTAGAGTTTCATTTTATAGAATAAGAAAATGATGCACAAACTCAGGTTCAATTTTGGACTTACAGAGAAGCAATGATTAGTATGGCTGAGATCTAAACCAGTGTGTCAAATTCCAGGAGCGATTTTCTTAAATAATCTAACTCTCTTTAAAGCATCATCTTGAGCAAAATCCTCAAGGAGTTTCTCTAGATTGTTTGGGAATTCCAACTTGCTTAAGTCTTTTGTTGTCTGATAATATACAATAATAATTGAGAGAGAAGATATTTACTCAGTGGTATCAGTAAATAACAGATTTTTCCTACAATTTGATTGTTCTTGCTGGATTGTCTGTGATTATCACTGTTACAAATGTGATATTTGGAAAAGAGTGATATCCATTTAATTTAAACCTTGCTTTATTTCATTTCAATCTTTTTTTTCACTATCTTTGTAAATATATCAATGTAGAAGATAAACTTATTCATTGTTGTGACAGAATTATTGCTATGAGCAACCCAATTGTCCATATTCCATGGTTTTCTGCCATAGCCATAAGAGCATGGCATGGGATTAAGGATATAATAGTCCAGAGAGAGTAGGAAAAAATGGGTCTTAATGGCTAGGGACACCTCCTGTTAGAATTTACTGCTTTTTTAAAATTAAAACGATGAATCGAATTTTCGACTTGACATTCTCCATATTGTGTTTTTCAACCTTTACTTCTAGCTCTCTTTCCCCAGTATATCGCCAGAAATGTGTCTTACTCTCTAGAATTTTTAAATGTTTTCTGTTTATTATCATTTGTTAACTGTCAGATTAGGTGATGACCTCTTGGGAATTTGGAGCAAAGGTATTAATGTATTTACTCTCTGTAATGTTACTTTTTTTGATACTTATGATTGAAGCTAAAAGTATGAACAGTGATTTTATAAAAAAATACTTACAGACTACAAATACAAAAGTCTGTTTTTATATGAAAAGTTTTGCCCTTCTCTTTTATCTCTCTTTCTACATTTTCTCTTTTGCTTATTTTCTATGCATTTAGCCCATAGCAGCTCATTATTCTTTTATTAGATAGTTTTTTAAAACCTTTCTTTTCTTCATTCTAGAAGAAAGATATATTCTTTGAGTATATTATTTGGAGACTAGAAACCATCTGGTTGCACTAGTGTTTTCCAAAGGTCTAGATTAGTCACAGTCAAAGCCCCCCTGTGCACATGAATATCTTTGCATATGTCAGAGTAACTGTTTAACTAGTCCCAGGTAATTTTCATGTTAAAAGGTTGTCATCTCTTGAATATTTTTCTTTTTCATATCCACCCACTGTCATTGCCTCAAATCCCCTATTCTAAAAGCACAGAGCAAAGAAAGGAAATAGCAAATCCACTGAAGGAGAATAGTTACAGGCCCCAAACTGCAATAGTGGCCCTAAGGCGGAGGTTTGGGGCGACACCTTATAAGGACTCCAGAACACAATGCCCTGATTCCTGAGAAGGATGGACCTGGGTGTTTGCCTGGAGTGATGAGTGGTATTAGTGACTATAGTACTTTGCTTGTTTGTTTGTTCCAGAAAGAATGATTAACTGAGCTGGCTATTTGATAAATTACAAGAATCACAAAACCTGTACTAGTAATAAACAAGGCTTCTCTCTAGGTGAAACAGTTGAGCCCAGTTGACTTTGTTAAGGATCCTTGATGGGGTGGATAATTATTGCACTAAGAGGCAGAATTGGGGGACTTTCCACCTTCTCAGGGGGCAGACCCATAGAGGAGTGGATAGCAGTAATCTCAGGGTCAAAGAACATCTGCTTAGTTTCCTGAAGAAGTTTAAAATGGAAAACATTGGTTTTTGACACTGAGGCATTTTACTTCCTGCAGGTGATTGATTGCATTTATATCCAACAAAAGAAAACAAACAAAAATGCCATGATTTTCTCCCACATTTGTTATCTTTTTTTTTTTTTGGTGGGGAGAGAGGGGCTGGGAATGTTAAGTAGCACCATGAATAAACTGAGCAGCGTCTCAATAAGGATGTTTGCTTAATAAACCTCTGAAGAAAACCAAAGGCTTTTTAGAAATCCAGAAGTGGTCGGTTGGCATTCTGTCATTTCTAAACATAGCAAATTTATACTTTCCATAGGAATAGCCTTGAAAACCATCTGACTTGAAGTCAAAGATCAGAAACCTAACTAAGAATTTCATTGCTGTCAGGAAAACCAACAGTTTTGTTTACCAAACAGGAAACTTAGTTCTTTAGTCAAAACTCAAGCTCAAAGTAAGACTAATTTGTTAACTTTGGTCAAACTCCATATCATTTCTCTCAGTGATTACATTTTCTCATATTATTATTCACAAATACCTACAGAACATAAGGTTCTATAGCTGAGATAGGTAAATCATAGAAATATATTGTGAAGAGAGAAAATAAATTTGCTTTATTCCTTTCCCCACTTGAAATTATGTATGAGCCTTTGAGAGTCGAATGTGTAATTTACCACTTAATTTTGGAAATGAAATATGCATGTAACCTTCTCTATATAACATTAGTACTCATAATACAACTTTTTCTTTTAAAAAGCTTTTCCACAGAGTAATAATACTACAAAAATATTTATTTACTTACTTATTTAGCTCATAACATTCTTGATATATAAAGAATTTAATAGGAACGAAAACTGAGATTCAAGTCATGATCTTACCTACTCAATTCACAAAGGACCAAGACTGAAATCCACTGCTCCTCCCACTCAGCCATTGCTCTTCTTATAAAGTTAGAGAAACAAGGACTAATGTTAACAGAATCAATATTCTGAAATGATGATAAAAGCAAAAAGAAACCCAAACACTGTTTTTTCATCAGCACCTATTGGTTTCCTTATAACATCTTAATTTGCATTTAATTATTATTAAAATTGAACAAAGAACCCAATTCAATAATGTTTATACTAAGATGTTAAAACTATGTACCATCAAAACCTCAGAAACACAGAACACACTGGAATAAAAATTCTGGCATTTGTGGTAGTGAGACAAAACCCCATGTTCTTAAACTATGTCAGGTGTTCAGTGCCATGCTTTCAACAAAAGAAGTGTAGACTACAGAAAGTGTACACCTACTGTTCATAGTTTATTTAAAGAGCCAAGATAATTTTGGTCACAACTGTGTGTGTGTGTGTGTGTGTGTGTGTGTGTCTAAGTACATAGTGTATAAGTACAGACTGTGTGTAAGTGTGTAAATACATTAGCTGTGTTATACAGTTTGAGACAATTTACAGAAAGGTTCACTATACATATATATACTCTGTATAGTATTGCCCCATACAGTATTAGTGGAGGGAGCAAGATTACTGTGTCTTGCTTCCCTCCATCTGCAGCTAGGTTTGCTGTAGGCAGCAGACTTAGGCTCAGATCCTGAAGGCCACCTTGAAGTTGGCAATCATTTTAGCACTTGTACTTTGAGAAAAGTTTTAGGGAACCTTAACGGTGAGAGCCTGGGTATATATAATGAATAGCTGTTCTTCTTGTGTCTTGATATTTTTAAGATTTCCGATAGTAAAAAGGCATATTACCATGGCTTTAGGAAAGAGGTAGTTGTGGCATAGAATAGAAAAATAAGTTGTAGTTTATTGGTTGAAGGTGTTTGGTTTCCACTGAATTGTATACTTAAATGCTAGACCATAATTATTGATACAAATCTTCAAACAGTAAATTGGAATCTACCAAGAGAAGTAGATGCCTCTCAATCTATCTGCATTTCTCAGCATTTCCAAGGAGCCTAGCCCTCAACTTCCTAATCTCTACTACCCACCTTTCTAGTCTTCAAACCAGGAATATGAAAAATAGCATTTCCTTACACATACAAAAATTATTAGATAATTCTACATTATTTAAAGTGCACTGATCACTCTGGACTTTCTCAGCAAGTAAAATACTATATTTTTGTATAAACTTAGTAGAATACTTTTATACACATCATTATAATATGTAAGCAAAAGCCTTCAATGCCAAGGCACAATAATCATATTCAGCAGTTTCCAAAAAAAATGTTACTTTAAGAAAAGTGTTATTTGTTTATTTGGAACCGATGACTCAAACCATTGTTTGAATGTTATAATACAGATTGAATCTATTATAATTAAGGTTAACACTAATGTAAATGTTGATTCAATATTCATTGGTGTACTTTTAGATTTGGGCTACTCAGAAAAACATAAAAAGTGGCAATAATAGCTTTTAACATTTATTTACTGAGTGTTTTATTAATGCCTAGCATTGAGCTTGGCACCTTACTTGTATTATCTGTATCTCATTCAATCTTCCCAAGCACTTTAAGGTAAGTATTATTACTTTCCATTTTTACAACAAAACAAACAACACTTCTCTCATAGGGATGTTAAGTAACTTGTAAGAAGTCACACCACTGGTAAGCTGCAGAGCTGAAAAGACACAATAAAGCATGTCTTGAAAAGTCAAACTTTTGTTAGACTTGCATATCAAACTTTACGTGTGAATTGTTTAAATTTAGTATGCTAGTTCACGTCCATCTTATGTAAAGTTATCGGGTTATATGCTAAAATGCATTGTGCTTTGTGGGGGGCAGAGCTTCTAGTCATTGGTTATTTTAATGCTACTGCCTTTTAAATGTTCATCTGATATTGAAATAAAAGAATGGAGAACTTATACAATAAAAAATATCAGTACTACCCCTTTTTTATTTTTCATCTGTGGAGATTCTCAATTTATAGGCAAACTTGCAGAAATATGCCTGTTTTGTCGAGCTAAGTAGATCCATCTGGTGTGTTTGTCTCTTTGGTATTGTTGTCAGTACTGGGCTCAATACAGCTCAGAAATACCTAACTCACAAACAAAGAATATAATATTTCAGATCTTAACTACATGTGATTTCTTTCTTTTTTTTTAATTATATAATTTCTCTTTTTTTTTCCCTAATCTCACTTATCTTTTCCTAAATCATTATAATTTGGCTTTTCCTGTTAGAGAGGAAACAAAAAGGTTGAGATTGAACACTTTTACTTATTATTATTATATTATCATTAGTAAACACATGTTTCTATGCCTATAGATCAAGAAGGAGATAGCAATAAAGAGGGTGATTTCTGTTTGATTGATTGTTTGTTTACATAAATTGGAAGTCTTAATATGATAAACCAAGACCAGAAGCAGGAAGCACAATTAATCCTGGTATTTTTTTTTAACATAGCAGTGTAGCAGAAAGATTAAGAATTGGTTGACAAAATAAAATGGTTAAATGTTCATTTTATCTGATTATAAAATAATATAGAACATGAAAAAAAATTGAGAAAATATTCAGAATAAAATAATGTAATTGCCCATAATCCAATGATTAGATGCAAACTATTTTTTGTTGTTGAATTTGTTTTCTGTCTTTATAAACTAATAGCTTTTATTATTTTGTTGTTATAAAATACACATTTATTATAATAATCACAAGTATTTTTAAAGGTTAGCAGTAAAAGTTGCCTGTTATCCAACTGTTCAGACAACTACTGCTATCAAGTTCCTTAATTATGTACTATAGTTTCAACATAGATATAATCATGGTTGAAACTAAATTGCTTTTCTATGTATTGGCTATTATTTTATAAAGCTGCATATTAAATATGGAGATATTTTAAGTTACTCAACCGGTCTACCATAGATTTCCACAGTTTTGCTGTCTTGATCAATAGAATTGTGTATTAATTTATTACTCTTTTCTCTGGTTTCATTCTTTGAAATGGATGGATTGGTGATTTGTCATGGTGGATTGACACTTTTAAGGTTCTTCATGCCCATAGTTAGCTTGCCAGAGCAGTGTTACCAATTTAAGAGAAAATGTCTTACAGATCCTGTTGTCTTTAAGTTTTCTGCTTACTTTTGTTGTTGCTCATGAATAGCTTTATATAACAGGAGAATCAAGATGTGTCCTATGTTAGTTTGCATGTCTCTGTTTATATATACAGTACACAATCAAAATAGAGAAGAATAAAATGAATTTTTCAAAGGTGTAAATAAAGAATTGAGAACATTGGCTTGAAAGATGCTAATGAAGGAAACTTGATAGCACTGCCTATATTGGATTTATACCATTTTAGTCTCTTAATAGTTAGTATAAAATGACAAAATGATAGTAGAAATTGTGAAATGCTTCAAGAAGAAAAATGTTCAGATCTTCATTTTGTTTTTATAGGAAAAAAAATTAGTTATGAACATTGTAATTGAAAATTTTGAAGTATTAAGGGAACCATGCCATTAGACACCTCTAATATGTCTGAGTATTAAACTATTTTTGATAGATGTCTTACACCACCAAAATACTTTATCCTGATGTGCACTGCAGATGTTTTGTTAGTATTTATGCATATTGATGACCATCTTTCAGTTATTCAATATAAAATTCAAAGACTTTGAACATCTCCACATTTAACAATTGAATTCTTAAATTGTATATTCATAGGGGGAGGAGACAAGGAGTGATTAAGTTTAACTATTGGGAAGAAAAGTCTCGAGAAACTAGAAGTAAGAATAAATCACTGAAAATGCTTCCAGGTCAAAAGATTTACAAAATAATTCTAAGGAATGCTCATCTGTTTTAAGTTTCGAGAGAAAAAAATCCAACTAAAATTGGAATCACTTTGATTGGAAGAGTTTGTTTTACATGTATTTTATTCAGTCACACTGCCTCTCAGTTCATGAGCTTTGTCTAATAAGGAACAATGAGGAGTTAATTCTAATTTTTGAAAGGTTTGATTGGGGATGCCAATGCTGTTCACCATACACGAATAATGAGTTTCACAGTAGTTACCTGCTGTAAATGGTGGGAAAATTTTTGTTGTTCTTGTTTAGAAGAAGAAACTCTTTCTTCAAGAATTATTAAATTCATTTTCTCTGCTTTTTGATGGTGATATAGATAAAGGTAGAATGAATAACTTAAGCACTGAAATCTACTAGAAAAAAAGATATTTAGACATGTGTGATGCATGGCCATGAGCTATGCAGTAAACTCTAGTTATCATTAATAAATATTGTGATATTTTGCTGCTTTGGGGCAGTTTTTCTTAGAGTTACATTCTTATGTTGATACAGTAAAAGTAATTCATTCCCATTTTTTTCAAAAGTCATAATATATTACTTTAGTTCTATTTATTTTATGGCTAAAAAATAATATTGCTATGATGTTAAATTTGTGATAAAAAGAATTTTTAAAGCTGTAATATAATAGTACATTGCTTATAGTTTTTAGTTTAATCACACATTATACTTCAGCTATATTCTTTAGTTTTCATGAGTTTCAATTGCAAATTGCTCTTCAACTCTGAAGTAATAACTAATTCTCTATAAAATCAACCTGGAAAAAATCTTATTAGGTTTATTTTATTCCTTTTACAAAAATTTAAATTGTTACTTTATAATCACTCAAAATATTTTTGGAAAATCATGAAGGTATTAATAATTTCAACCATTAGTTTCTAATGTTTGAAAAAAATTAAATGAGATGTTTGAAAAGCAGTCATGGAGAATGCACTTTGTGTAATTTATATTAGAATAAAAAATATTCTTACTTTAAATAATATTAACATTATTGATTAGAAAAAGCTCTTTGACTACTCTTTGCTTATGAGATGAATGTATTTTTCCTAAATATGTCCTGCTGTGAAAAGCAAATAAACCAGAACTATGAAGAATGCAAATGAAATTTTAAAAATGTTTGAATAGCTCTCATAGCTGTAACACTTTAAACTGAGAAGTTCCCAAACTAGGAAAACTAAGACTCTCATGTTCACTTTTTTCCAAGATACCTCAACTTTAAAAAAAAATTTTTTTAATAACATGAGTATTTGGGGTCACCTTGAAGCAAAATATAAATTTGAGTTTTAAAAATCTGCCTAATATTCTAAATTTAAATTTATGTTCCCACTAAACAAACTCTTGTTCTATTTTGTAACTTAAAAATTTATGACTACTTACATATCTTATTCAGTGAGCTTTTGATCTGTCCCTGAATTACAGTGATTTATATACAGTTGTAGTAAGTTTTTATTCATTCAAAATTGATTCATTTAACCAATGAATGCCAGGTATGGTTTTGGGCACCAAGGAGTAAGTAAGGTCCAAACCAACACAGAACTTACACTCCAGCTGTGGTTAGTATGGTGTAATCTCACTATAAATAGTTTCCTTTTTAAGGAATAATTTAATCTAAAGCAAATTCATCTTATGCTCACAAATCAAAAAGTTCACATTCTCGAACTACTTTATTTTTAAAAGAACATTTACAAACTATTAACACAAGTAACATATCTGTAAATTTAGCAGCAAGCAAATCATTTTGTTTACTAGAGTTCATTAGAGCTTGATGATAATTGGGAGGGACTTAATTAGCATCTGTAGAATCAGCATTTGTATTTAAGTTAATATCTTAATTTCACTCGCTACATGAAAAACAATATAACATCTAAGTATTGGTCAAAAGTATTGATATGCTTAAAAAATTCCAGGAGAATTGTTATCTTTTAAAGTGAGCTGAAACTATTTCATGTTGATATTATAAGACTTTACACTCTAATAAGTAATCTAAGTGACTATGCCAGACCAAAATGTTTAACTTCTCCACTGTACATGGTTTCTTTGCTGTAAAGTACAAGTTTACTTTGCTCCCTTAGTGTTCTGATTTTAAAATGTCAGATTGTTTTCACATTTTATTAAATTTTAATTTTGGTGGAAAACATTTACATCGATTTTTAAGATGACATAATGCAAGGTGTTTTGTTCTTTATTGTGAAATTTGAGGGCCTCTGGCCCATTGTATGCTATTTAAAAGCCAACAGAGACTGAATCACATCTCTACAAGGACGTAAATAGACTGATGCCGGTGACTTAGTGGGCAAATCTATAAAGTTGAAAGCAAAATGATCACTGAGGGATGGTTTCTTTATCTGTAAAAGAGGCAAAAAAGTATTTGCTCCTCTTACATAAAAGTGTTATTGTAAGGACTGAATAAGATAGTAATAGCACTTTGCAAATATATGGAGTTCTAGGAGCTATAACTGTTATTATTCCAGTTTTCTGTTAGTGCCTATTCACCAATATTATTATAATTTATGTACATGCATTTAAGGAAAGGATGTCTCATTAATCCTTTGTTTTCAAAGTGCTGTTTGCTTATTTTGAATCTATAAGAAATGATGAGATTCCCTTAATTACTGGTCACCTATATTAAACGACAGACACTGTGAAGTGTCTTCCCAATGACTGAATGCATAATGAACCCAACGGGGACAAAAAAACCCACTGGGCTTCGGAAGTAATAGATCAGATATGACAGAGACACGTAAATGAGAGTCATAAATTACAACTGCTTCTCAACCTAGGGCAAATATTTTAGTACCTCTTCTGGGACGAACCCGAACCTAAGTCATTCATTGAGTTCTGTGGAGTGCTGTGATGATTATGGGAAATTAACAAGGAAGTGAAACCCTTTCCTGTAATACTACAAAATGATTAAGAGGACCTAACAAAATCAATTGACTGTTCAATAGTGTGTAACTGCCTGGAGCATTTTCCCCATGCTAATCAGTCATTAAGTTGTTTAAGCTAAATATTTCCAGTTTCTACAATTACTGAACTGATTTACGGGACATGGTCAAGGATGTCAGAGCCTCCTGGAGCCAGATTCCAGAGCAGTTGTCATTGGAGAAATATGGAAATTTATAAGTTATTATTATCCTTTCTCACTATGAATTAAGAAGGCTCTTGGGAGGATATGATGGGAAGTGTTCTAGTTTCCAGACATTGGTGAATTAATGTGTTACTCCTAAGTTCTAACCATGTATATTTGTTCTAGAATATGAGTGGGGACTTGATTAAATTCATGAGTGAGGGAGGTCCAAATAACTATAGAAAACATCTACACACTATATATATATATATATATATATATATATATATATATATATATATATATATATATATATATACAGGCCTTTAAAATATTCTTTTAACTTCAGCAACATACAGCAAACAAGATTCCAAATTCAAAACAGCCAAAGGTATTCTAACAACACTGTGAAGTGACATATTCTTACTCTCCTGTATATTGCCAGCGATTCTAGGATTAAAACCATATGTAAACTTTTCTTTTTTCTTTTCTTTTCTTTTTTTTTTTTTTAAGTTGAATGCCACATTGGGGGAAAACAGCACTAAGAAATATCTTTAAACAGGGGGAAAACTTTTTTTATTGATATGTTTTACTTTGCTGGCAGACCAGAGCAAAGGTTTTGTGAACATTTAAAAGATGAAAAAGGTGAAGAATCCCAGAAGCGGTTTATCTTGAAGCGAGATAACTCTAGTATTGATAAAGAAGACAATCAGGTTGGTTCTCAAGTTTGAGAGTGGCTGACGTTGTTTTTGAAGGTGGGCTGACTGATGTTCTTGTCTTTTCTCTGTCGTCCCTTTCTCCCTCTCCCAACTCTCCCTGCCTCTGATACTACTGTCCTCTCTCCAACCTCTTTGCCCCACCTTGCTTCCCCCTTTGGCATCTGATGGGTAGCAAAAATTCCATGTCCTGGTTGCTTTAGCAATGGCTCTGTGTTGGGCTGCATGGGTGGTGCTTGGCGCAGTTCCTGCTGCATGTGTTGGGAGGTTGGGATGCCACAGGCTCCAAGCTGTTGGAAAAAGCTTTGTCAGTCGCATTTTCAGATGTCTGTGTAACTATGGCAGTCGTTCCACTCCCTACAGCTTTGTCCTTCAGTTGTGCACAAATTGAGCTGGATTATCAAAACGGACCGATGACCAACTGGTGTAAAGAACAAACCTTGTTATGGTGAGGACAGGTGGATTTTGCAACTATCCTAAAATAAATCTTCACAAGAAAGAATCAAGTTTATGTTTTAGTCACCCGACCCTTCTCTTTCCCATGTTTTATTGTCCGTGTAAATTGTCTGCTTTTTTTGCATGAACCATAGCAGAACTTTCTCTTTGTGTGTTTTTTGCTTGTGATAAAACATTATGTTGTTCTAGAGTAGCTTGTTTCACAATACCTCAATAAGGGTAGAGATACTTCACTAAATCTCTTCTGTAGATGGGGACGTGGGATCCAGAGCAGTTAGGGAGAAAACTAACTAAATGACAAAGAAAACAAATTTTAAATGAGAATTAGAACAATAGAAAGTTATATAAATGCCATTACAATTACACTTCGTGTCTCCGACAATCAAAATAGATTTTTTTTTCTGAAAATGACTTTGCTTTAGAATTCTTAAGGGCAAGATAATAAGCATCTCACTCAAGTTATTATTTTAATTATTCTCAGTGAGTCACTGTAAGCCAGTATGTGCATCTCTGACGCACTTTTTTTTAACCTGTTCATCATTTTGTATCTCGTTTCCTCCCACCACCACCGAGCTACACTGTGGCATCAACTCTGAAACATGTGCCTGTGTCGTGTGCTTAGTGGGTATTTGTTGAATGGATGGATGAACGTGGTTAGGTTAGATCATTCTGTAAGGAATAATAAGAATGAAATGGGAGGGTAGTTTAGATGCAGGATATGGTTCAGATGAAAGGATGAGGAAGAGATGTCCTCATGCTGGGTTCTTTGAATTCTTAGCTTAGGTTTCTTGATATTGACCCTAATCAATAAACAGAATTTAAATTTAGTTCCTACTTTCTATGCCAGATGCAATTCCCAGGTTCAGTCACTGAATGAAAAAAAAAATTAGGATATAGGGAAATACTGTCTACATCTTTCTTTCCACCCATTACTTTCTTTACGCCCTTGCTCAGTTTCTCCAGTCCCCAAGTTTTCAAAGCCATCTCTTCCCTTAGCC
Source organism: Macroglossus sobrinus (assembly GCA_004027375.1). Lineage (NCBI taxonomy): Eukaryota > Metazoa > Chordata > Mammalia > Chiroptera > Pteropodidae > Macroglossus > Macroglossus sobrinus. The sequence continues at coordinate 49,685 of PVKZ01004419.1, forward strand.
ACCTTGAGCTAGCCACTTCCTCTTTTTTCACCAACATTCTTCTTCCTTTTGAGGAGTCAACATCACTCAAATTAGCAAAGGTAACAGAGTCCATCACTGGTGAACTATCACACCTGAGGCACATCCAAGTCTTTCATTCCGGAAACACCCAGGTTACTTACATCCAGCAAGAAAGCAACCTTGAGCAGCAAACATCTCCTGATATTGCTCGTCATGCACACGGCACACACATATCCCACCACAGCTTCCTTAGGAACCAGAGAGAGTGAGACCGTTCATTTGTTTAAGTAAACATTTATTATTCTCTGCTGACAGTTGCTTAACTGCAGATTTCTACCAGCTCAACTTGGATAACTCTCCTGATTTCTTTTCTCTGTTCAGCAAAACAGAATGCATCCATTTAGAGATGACAGACGAAGTAAATCAATTGAAGAGAGAGAAGAGGAATATCAGAGAGTGAGGGAGAGAATATTTGCACACGATGTGAGTAGTTGTTTTAATTGCCTCTTCAGTGCGGTCCTTCCGTCAGCAGCAAGGCAGCCTCACTCCCCAGACAGTGAGCTGGCAGGGACAAAGGAAGCTGGAGCCAGGGAACAAATCGAACTGCAGCAAACTAGAGGTGTTTCTGGAAAAGGACCCTGGTTCAGAGAAGTGATGGAAAAGTCGTCAGGGGATGTGACTTGTGTGGGAAGAGAGGTATAATCTTGGCCAGTTAAATAGCCTTTCCATACAGAGACAGGTTGCCAGATTTGAAGAACTGCTTTTCTGTTAACATTCGCCAGCAGATAGCACACTGTTGTCTTTTTAATACCAACATCGTGCAGAGGAATTGCTAAAAAAAAAAAAAAAAAAGAAAAAGAAAGAAGAGTCTATTGATCACACACACACATTACATTAAAAATAAGTATGGACATTTTATTACATCAAACTTTAATAATACTCATTTTTCCCCTCAATCTCAAACAACATTAGTTCTGTGAATAATCTTCAAGGGAATAATGATTTTTAAAAAATGCCTTTTGTTTAAATCCCAACAAATAAGATGTGGTAGGGACTGTTTTTATCCTTTTTACCCACTGTGGCAAAAATAAAATGTAATTAAATTAAATTTAAATTTAAAGGTAAAAAAAGTTAGATTGAAATATAAGAAAATGAGAAGAGCAGCTATTGCCATAGCTTTTTTATTCTTTGAAATTCTTCGGCAGCCTCCTAAAACGTGGTTTTGTCCCTTTGCGGACATAGAGGTGTGAGCTCCTTTGTGCAGACTCCCTGTGGCCCACACTTCCATTCTTACTATGTCAGGTGAGGCATCTGCCCTTCCATTGTGATTTGCTCCTGGAGGCCATTGCCTCCAGGAAGTTAGCCTAGAGACCCAGACTTCGGTGCTTAGCGTGGAGAACTGCTGTCCTTAGAGGCTTCAAGCCCAAGCCAGTTTCCTAGACCCTCTGGTGAGTGCTGGATCTTTTAATATGAAAATGCAGAGAAAGCAACACTCTGTCCTTCTTTCGCATTTATACAGGTTTCTGTTCTCTTTTGATCCCTCCCTGCGTTTCTCAGATACGTTAAAATCAAGTTTTGATGATTGAACAATCTAGCCCAAAAGTCTGGAATTAGAAGAGTGAGAGAGAAGGAGATGAAGGTAGTTGGATGATGTTTGGGTACAATTCTAGAAGATTCTGCACATGTGTGGACTACTTAAATTTTTATTATGGTCAGAATTATTGGTGGCACAGCTTGACACATATGAAGCCTTTAGCTGTGTTTGCTGGATACAAGAATGAAGTAACAAGAGGATCTATGTTGTTGTGCTAGTGTAAGAGTGCCTCTTGTGGACTGGAGGTAGCATGTCCTGTCTGATGACCTTCATGGAGAGAAACTTTTCTGAAGGCCCGTTCATTTTTTATTCATTCATTCTCTCTCTCTCTCTCTCTCTCTCTCTCTCTCTCTCTCTCTCTCTCTCTCTCTCTCTCTCTCTCTCTCTCTCTCTCTCTCTCTCTCTCTCTCTCTCTCTCTCACACACACACACACACACACACACACACACACTTTCCTATTACTCTGGTTTGGGCAAGCGATATAATTTATGAATCAATTGTTATCTTCAAAAGCAAACACTAATGGCCCAAACAACATTCTGCTTTCCCCTCCACCCAAAGTTGTGCCATATTCCAAGATATTCAAGAGCAAGGTTACAGAAAGTAACATCATAATACCTGCAGGCAGGGAGAATGATAGTTGTGCTTCTGTAGTTTGTGCATTCTCATGAGCATAACTTCTTTTCCCTACGACCCTATTAAGGAGAATCACGGAGAGGGACCTGGGTCTCAGGTTAAAGATTGGAGGCTAGTGTTGCTGTTTAAAGCCTTGAATGGCTATATGCTGTATTGATATTTTTTTAAAAGTAAAAGGAGACTTAAATGTGAGAAAGCTTCTGTGCCAAGCTATTGCCATAGCCTACTCAGGAATAGAGGTGTGAGCTCCTTTGAAAGGCTGTCCGGTGGCCAACATTTCCAGCTCTACTAATTCAACTGGGGCTCTGGCCTGTTTACCATACTACCTGTCACCTGCTCTTCTAGGGCAGGGGTTTTTCAATTGGTATTCTGTACCCAGAGGATATCATAGAGGGGCTTCAGAGATTAAATAAAATCTCTGATATCATTTACAAAATATGTTCAGAAGTACATATACATTTTTCTAAGGAAAAAGTCTCTAATGTTTATTATAAGTTTTTTAGGGCCTTTAAAGGGCTAAAAGCACTCTTATAGAGGGAGGAAGAAAGGCCCAGTATCTGTCTCCCTATTCGATAACTGCTGACTGTGCAGTCAAACCACAGGTGTTCCTTGTTTCAGAGATTTGTTGCTGCTAACAAACAATCCCCCAATTTGTCAGCTTAAAATAAAACAAAACAAAAAATACTTCTTATCTCACAGTTTCCATGGGTCAGGAATCTGGGGATGGCTTAGTTGAGTGATTTTGGTTCAAGGTCTTTCATGAGGTGATGGTCAAGTTGTCAGCTGGGGCTGCAGTTATAAAGGCTGGCTGGAGCGGTTATGTGCTTCCTAACTCACCTCTTGGAAGGCCTCACTCTTTGCTGGCTGCAAGTGGAGACCTCAGTACCCATTCGGTGGGCCTCTTCATAGGCTGTTGTGTGTCTTCAAGACACGGCAACGAGCTTCCCCCACAGCGAGTGATCCAAGAGCAAAAGAGAGAGGGCAGCAAATGGAAGCCACAGTCTTTTACTACCAACCTTGTAAGTGACATACCTTCCCTTCCTCTGTATTCTGTTGGACACACAAACCATCATTTATATGGTTGAGAGGTACTGCACGGGCCAGTAAACACCAGAGGCAAGGATCACCGAGGGTGACCATGTATGAATAGGATATTACGACATCCCCCTCTAAAAACACAAACTCAAGGACATAACAGCACTATGAACTTTCTTGAATACACATAGCAACCAATCTTTCTGATCACTTACATGAAGATGAGACCCTTCATCTATGCAATCCCAGATCCCCATTATTGTTGACTTGCAGAAGATAATAATTAAACTCTATTAAGTCAATTATAAAATGAATGCAAAGAATCCAGCATAAGGAAATTATGATACAGACATCTAATCTTTTTCTTAGCTGGTATTTAATTTACCACTTTCATAATTTAAAAATTTAGGTAATAAAACCAGCTTTCCTTGCTAGTTATTAAACAGTAGAGTCATTCCAATAGGTTCAAATATTGATATAGTTAAGTAGAATTTTTTTTCTTACTTGAAGTTACATTAGAGAGTTATACAGAAATACTTTGTGGTATTTATATTTCAGCAAAGTCTAAATTTATTCTAAAATTAGGTATGTTCTTGAATATTTTACAACTGAAGCTTGGTGTCTAAGGTGTTTGTATGTGTGTGCTTTTGTATGTAGGTGCACAATCAAAATATGCAGATTACTTCAAGATTTTCTCAAATATAGTTTGAGAATTTTGGCATTTTTAGATAAAACAAATTTACTTATAATTTGAGAACTAAATTGTTCAAAGTCAGAGCACACAACAATTTAGTACTCAAATCATAAATAAATGCATTTCTGTAGTCAAGCATTGGAAATATAATTCGTGTTTTGTTTGGCAAGAATTTCAGTTTATTTTATGATTAATCTTATGCAAGTTTACTAGCTTTGGGAAAATTAGGTTGCTAAAACAATATATTTTTAAAAGACATGTTTTGCCTGGAGGGTAATTTCTGAAGGGTATTTATGTATAATAGGACTCGGGAGGCGCTCAGCCTTTTGCATGTGCTGCGATTCTTCCTCAGAGAGAGCCGATAGGGCACGAGGTGCCACCTGGGTTGGGGGTGGGACGTGGGAGAGGATTCTGTACCCATTAGGCAAAATTATTTTTCTCCTTAAAAAAAATGAGCCGTTTATATCTGAGAATGCATAAGTTACAACTTCGAATGTTGCATTAATTCCTGTGACAATTTTCCCTTCCTCTGCTATTAAAATGTACAAGTTATTAATACTACATTTTTTTAAGTTTATATTCATCAGTTGCTGAATCACGGCCCATAACCATCTCTGTCATATTTATGAAAAAGTGGTGGAGGGATGATGAGATGATTTTTTATGACCTTTCCACAAAACTCAGAAAAATATACTTGAGATATGTTTTGGAACAAGTTATATTTGACTTGCAGATACTATTTTTTATTTTTATTTTTTTGTAATTCAAAAAGTTCAGGTAGCTTAACTCTTCCCAAAATGCTTTTCGGTTAATGAGTCCGAAGAGGTCAGTATGTCTTTGATCAACTCGTTCACAGTAATGGTAGAGTCTCAGTAATTCCAGTACCCAGCCAGAACATTATAAATGTAACTGACCTCTTTCTGATGACAAGAGCTGAGAAGTAGCAAAGAACTGAATTCACAAGGTGTCTCTAAGAATCTCACTCCTTTCACATGCTATGACTTGACTCAAGCCAGTAGTAAAAGCAATCTAAAAGAAATAAAGACAGTAGGATAGCTTATGTACTGTGAACAGAACTTCACAAGAATGTCTGTGACACGTCATTTTTATTTGTTTCCTTTATAAGATTAAATGTCCCCCCACACACACAGAAAAAAAGACATTTTCTGAAAAACTTTCTTCTTAAATGACGAAAGATTTTGCTTTTTGTTAAAAAGGTTTTGACACACCTGAAATTCAAGATGCATGTTAAATGTACAGAGGTTAAAACAGAAATGGTTCTAGAGATGCCCTCATTGAAAATATGCCAATCAAGCCCTTTGGCTCAGTGGAAGGAAAAATGTAACGAAAAATCAATCTCTTACTTGCCTCTCTGAGAGGTGGTTACATTAGCAACATCTTTGAATTCAAGAATTCAATATTGAAAGGTCATTATCATTTCTTTAGTTTTATTTTACCTTAAAGTGGACCTGTTAAGTCTCTATTTATCCCTTTAGCAGGTCACAAATTCATCATTTAGAAAATCTATACCATAATGTGGTGTATATATTTATGTTTAGAAACACAATACTTTGAAAATGGTATTATGTTAATTCCTAAACAGTCTATATTTTAGGACCATTTCACCATATTTTGTTGAGACTTCTCTTTTTCTGTTTGTTACATTTTAATTTGATCTGCCTTTATCCCGGATGTAATGATGATGAATTTTATCTTCTCTGTATTGTGTATTAAACACAAAATAAAAATAATAAAGAAATTAATGCTACAGGAATGAATGCTAAGAAGTCAATTGGTTTTCTGTGTGAAAAACTAAGAAATCGTAGATGGAATGTGACATTTTTTTTCTAATTAGCTTCATTTTGTTTTCACTTGTCTTCTATCCCTTTCCCCTTAAGATTGATTGATTGCATCTCTTCAGTTTTGAGAGTCTTGCAGTCAATCTATTTATTTCTTGAGCGTTTATCATTGCGGAGTAATAATTGTAGGATTGTGGCTTTGTGGCTCTCCCATCCTCAGGTGGATCATGCCAAGCTTGCATGCTCAGCCTTGAAATGAACCTGTCATTTTGGCTCTTGTTGGTGGCTGCCTCTCCGCAGCCCTGGAGGAAAACTCTAGCTCAGGATACAAGGGTCACATGTTCCTCCAGCAGTTTCATTCACAATATCTCTCTCCTGACCTTGATTCTGAATGGGCTAAATCTGTTTGAAACCTGGAGATGCTCTGAGGGAAAGGACTGTGTGCTGCATGAGAATAATTCCACTTTTAACTCTAACCGTTTTCTTTTCTTTTTTTCTTTTTCTTTTTTTCTAAAAACGGTAAATATTTTTCTTAATTCCTTTCTCCTTGGAGGAGAAAAGTAGTTTTAAAATTAGGCAAGGATTTGGGATCCCTCAGCATATCCAGAACTTCTGATACAATGCCTTTTTTTATTTTTCAGTCAGTTTGCTCCCAGGAAAGCCTTTTTGTGGAAAACAGGTAAAACAAAATTTGCTTTTTTATGTCTTTAGAGGAATAAATTCTGTCATGTATGTCCTGTATATTCATATATATATATATATATATATATATATACATATATATATATATATACATATATATCTCATATATAAGTGCGTGCTTGAATATATGTATAAATAAATACATATATCTATGCAAACACACATATATATGCACACATATATGTTATTTAACATGTCTAAAAATTATTTAATTGGGGGAAAAAACTTCTCTCAGTAACTTCCAAACATGAGTTTAATATTTTTCTTAAAGTCTCAACTCCTGGTTTTCTCAAAGGTGTGATTTCCATCACCTGTGCCAGGCATGAAGTGCTGAGACCACACAGGAACTTGCAGTTTCATTGGCTTATTAAATAGGCTGCTAAAAGTACTTGTATATTTGGTATTGTTAGTCACTTCTCGTGCCCCATAATTGTGTGTAGCTGTGCAAATAATAATTTGAATAATATTGTTTAAATGTCTCATTCTAAACGATCTAACGGTCTTCACAAAAGGCCTAACGTGGAAATCTTATTTAAACTGATCTGGATTAAGCAGTACACCTGGCTTGGGAATTAGCAGGGGGAAGTGATTGTGATAAAATGAATAGTTTATAAAATTTATACAAAGTCTTGACCATGGGAGCAGAAAATTTTCAATTTAATATATACCTTTTAAAATAGTTCTAAACTGACATAGGTATGAAAAATGCTCCACTGATTTAATTGCAGATGTTTAAGAGAAATTAAGAAATTTCATATTTGCTGTACTAATTACATTAAAGATGCTGCAAAATGGGCAACTTGGAATGAAAATATGGTATCCATTAAAAATGTGGTGGTTTATTTTATTTCAGGTGTCGGCTTAATAGGTGCCCCATAAAATTGGTTAAAAGAGAAGTTGTTTGATTAAATTCCAGTATGTAGAGAAAGTGCAAACTAGGCATTAGAAATTATTGATGAAAAAAATGCCATCATTCATATTAGCAATTAGAAACCTTCAAGTAACTAAGTCCTTCAATTGAATAGACTTCTTTTAGAAGAGATGAAATTAAAAAACAAATCTACATTAGGCATTCAAAAACGACCTTAAAAATCCATGCAGAGTCATAGAAGGATTCTTTATTTACAGTAAAGTTAAGAATCCATGAGCAGTAACATTGTAAGGATGATTCTGAACCATTCCAAAATTCTATATCCTTACTCATAAGGTTAAGTGAACATCTATTATTTAATTGGAAATCTTATTCCCTAGTCTTCTAGCCAATCATATTTTCCTACTTTACTCTCTAATTTTATTCATTTACTTGAGTTTAGTATAAAAAGACTGTTAATGTATTTACCTGTCCCTTACATTCAAATTAAATTATATTCACCAATACAATAATTGATCACGTACATGCATTGCATCTATGAATAAGTTTTGATGTTCCCCCAAAGCAAAAATTTAATTGAGTGAATTCCCTACAAAAATAAATATATTTCTTGGGTTTCTGCCTTTGGAATACCAATATTTTACTATACTCAAGAAATAAAGAATAACTTTAATTTTAAAGAAAAAATCACAACTAATATATTTAATTAAATATCAATTATATTTATATCAGTTTTTTTTTCTTATTTTCTCTAGTTACTCTTCTCTTCCTTCTCCCTTATCTTAGCATCAGTGTTTGAATCCTAGGAAAGGGAAAACCATGTTGCCATTGATATATTATGGAACAATTCAACATCATGCAAATAAAACAGTATATGGATTGATTTGCAAGACAGGGCTACTATAGTAGAATACACATCCATTTAGTACCCTTAGATTCGATACCATAAAAATCATGTTTTTCATTTCCAGTAGGGTCTTGGAAGACAGTAACATATGCAATGAGACCTATAAGAAAAGACAGCTCTTTCGGTTGGTATGGTTTACTTTTTTAAAACTGTGTTTTCAGATTATGTGGCAAAATCAATGTTAAATTTAAGTGTTTAGTGTAAAATATCTGTTCATGAAATAAAATGTGTTTGGTTATCTCGTTGTAAAGCTGGTTCCAGAGCTAATGTTGAAGCCATATTGGATAATGTGAGAGGTGGGACTGAAAAACCATTACTTTGGATACAATCCTTTAGGGTCATTCCTCTGATTTTTTTTTGTTGTTGTTTATTTCTTAAAGGCTAACTTTGGAAGCACACAGATTTAACATTCCCAGATCAACTTCGGTGAATTACTGACAGATTGCAATCGTATATACATTCCCAACACTGGAAACAAATCAATGATAACTCTATTTGCGTAGTTGATTTTGAGCTACTAGTATCCATCATAGTATTTCAAACAGTAGTTTTTCAAGCACAGATTTTATTTCTAAAGGAAAATATGGGATTGCTTCCAATTATTATGAACTACTTAAGCAAGATCTGTGTGGGATATGTACATCTACATATAATTATCTATAATATTATATATTATATAATATAATTATTAGATTTTAATAACTATAATAATATATTTTTTTAAGTTGTAAGCTAGGCTGGAAACTCCATGAAAGCAGAAGGGTCATGCCCATTTTCTCAATACTCTATTAAATGTATCTTTAGCATCTATTATAAAACAGAAGATATGTAGTGCTCTCTATATATTCAATACCTAATACATATATTAATATGTTAGTGCTTTTATACATATTAGAATTCATCTCTGTTGTAGGAAAGGCAAAACTAACGAACAAACAAAATCTTTGCCCATTTAGAAAAAAAGAAAATACTAAGAAAAATAAATGGATTGTGTGCTTAGAAAATTTCTTTTTGCGGTAAATCTGAATTTAGTATCTCATCCTTAGAAAAGGTAGACACCTTTCTAATTTATACTTTGGCAGAAACAAAAACAATATCTATTTTTTTAAATTTCTTCATATTTCTAGATTTAACTACAAAGTTTAATGCCTTCCTCTTATATTGTTAGATACTTTTCACACTTGAAGATTAAGAAAATAACTTTGTATTTTCCCCTTGAAAACCCAGAGAAGAACTTAAAGAAGAATTTAGCAGTACCTCTACACTCACGTACTATGACTGGGTTTGTTTAGGCAATGTAGATAAATTACTGGCTCTTGCCTCTTATAGACCAATTAATTTTACATAGTCCTAAATATAATCCCTAGCCAGAGCTACCATCTACTCTGATCAGCTATCTCAAATCTGGACACCATTACCCACCTAAATCACCAAGCATAGACATTCAGGAAGATGATTAGGCATAGAATAGAGCCATCCACACAACAGTAAAAGTAATTGTATATTATACCTAAGGTGGGCAAAAAAAAAAAAAGTTATGTTCAGGCAAAAAGGAAAATAACTATTTTTGTTATGTTAATTAGCACAGAAAGACAACTAAGAGTATATGCTTTATCGCTACTCTAGGGTCCCATTCTAGTTACATGTAAGAGAGGCAACTTCTCTTGATGACCAAACAACTCATTATTTTTGTCTTTAGGTTACCAGTAGGCAGGCACTGGGAGTGGACTTAGGAGGGATGGAAAGATACTTGTGGATGTGTTTATTTTATGATGCTTATGATTCCACACCCAAATAGATATGAAGTTTAATTCTGGACTTCACCTTGCCAGTGTTAAGAAGGATAATCAACAGAGTATTACAAAATTTAGAGATCATAAACTAGAATTCAAGGTATTATTTTAAATCTCGTTAATGCTGTCCCTAAAGCAGCAAGTTAAATTTCCTCTTTGAAAATGCACAGATCTTGATAAAGGATGAAGATTTGAGTTAGTGGAGCAGAGGTAAAAGAAGCAAAGGAGATCTTAAGTTGCCTTATTAGCCAGGGGTTGGGACACAAGTCTACAGGAACTACCAGTGTCCAAGAAACAGCTCTGCCAGAGTGAAGGGTACAAATTGGTTTGCAGTCAGTAATAGAGGCGGACACTTCCTTTGTGGAGAAAGTCCCAGTCACACAGGTATTTAGAGGAAGTCTAAATTCTCCCATGGAGGTGCGGAGTTTATGCGGAGAGGGATTGTTGAAGCAGAATTAGTTACGATCATTTCCACATGAAAGTTTCCTTAGGATGCATCCTGAATGTTGAGGAGCATCCCAGATCTTTTTCTATAATAGAGTAGCTGTAAGTGGGATTATTGTCACATTTCTTGTGCATTCACAACTGCTAAATAAGGATTTAGGCAGGCTTTGTTGAAGATGAGTCAAAAGAATCAGAATTATAGGAGAAAAGAATGAAGTTGAATTTGGAGATTGAAAGGAAAACAATCAGGAATGGAAAAGCTGCTAATCTTTTTAGCAGAAAAGCGATTTCCTCCACCTTACCTCTTCTGGCTTTCTTGACTTTTAAAGGAGCTTAAGAACTAAAGTCACCTGGCCTTGGTTAGGTGTTTGTTACTTTTTAATATGCAAATTTGTCTTTTTTTTAGATGGTCCTTGTTTTAAAATCGGTCATCCTGAGGTACTGAGAACAGAGAGTGTTTATAAGAAAACAGTGACAAAAGATAGCAGGGCACTGAGTGCTATTTGTTTTGTGAGTTTTCTGTTCCACTTCCTCCCCTCACTTTACAAAGTTCATATCACATAATAGCTATGTCGTTTTTATTATCTCTTGGGTCCATTTACTGTCTTAAGTTTTTATAAGTTTAGTAAGTAAAGTTGAAGTAAAACCTAAAATTTTCTGTGTACCTTTTGTACAATTTGGTTGGTGAGGGTTTCAATCAGATACGCTTACTTCTAACATCTCAACAGTTCATTATTGTCTTTAGAAGACTTTATTAACATTATTTATCTGCAATGAATATGTCACGTTGCATAGTGATATGAAATGAAGGATTCTATCTATAGCCCATGATTTATGTCCCCTTTACTTATTTGTAATCCATGAGAATCAGAATATTTTAATGATCCATTATTTCCAACTGCAGAAAAAGCCTTGAAAATATTAACTAAGTTAACTCTTTAAGCAGATTGGAAACCAATGAAAATGCAAATTTCATCAACTTGCTCTAGAAAAGACATGCAATTTTGCACACTACTTAGAGATTCTCTGGAGTCTTCAAAATTCACTCCTGGCTATTGGTTCTCTTCCAATACATTCATTATTTTTGAATTTTGAACAAATGTGTTTTTTCACCTCTGGAGCTTTTTGTTATTTCCATTGATCCCCTTAGAACATTTCATGTCAGTATACTGTTTACACTATTGTTGATATTATCACAAACTTTTCCATGTGAAAAGGACTAAAAGGCTCTTTCCTCTGCCCGTGAAGGTTAAACTCACTGAGCGAAAGTCTTACCCTAGGTTAACAGCGTGATTTCTGTGATTTCTGTGCTGTCCATTGAAGCCTTAATGAATTCAGATATATATCTCATAAAGTTAGAAAATAAGGAATGGCTTCTTGGAACTGTGTACATTTTTCCATGGTCCAATTATTTAAAGCTGAAGGGAGAGACAAAACTCTTCTTAGGTGGGAACTACTTTTAGGATTATTCAAGATCATAATTGTTTCCAAATATTGGCTCATTGTTTATTTCAATGAAGAGAATTTATCCCCCACTACTCTCCACAACAGAAGTTATCAATTATATTTTATACCATGTTTTTCTAGTTGGTCCTTCACTGGCAGACTTGTGTGACATTTTTAGGTTTAGTTATTTTTCTGTTTATAACACGAGTGTTGTGTGTGATTTGTTATCTGTCTGTGCATCAGTGAGGTATTTGCAGCACTGTTTGTGAGGAGACAGGTTTAATGGAGGTGTTGATAGGAAGGGTTTGGTGTAGAAGCCTCTTCCAAGAAAGGTCCCACTCTGTGTCCATACTGCTCTTGGAATGTCACACTGTGCCTGTGCATCTTTCTGATGGCTGTGCTCCAGGGGCAACAGAGATGGCTCAGGAAGAACATCCGGGAGTCGGCAGAGCAGCTCTGAGAACGAACTCAAGTGGTCCGATCACCAAAGGGCCTGGAGCAGTACAGACTCTGACAGCTCCAACCGCAATCTCAAGCCCGCCATGACCAAGACGGCGAGTTTTGGGGGCATCACGGTGCTGACCAGGGGTGACAGCACATCCAGTACCAGGAGTACCGGGAAGCTGTCCAAAGCAGGTAGTTAGTACTGAAGGGGTTTATGTCCTGTGGTGTTTTCTGAATTCTACCATTTCCTCTGACCTTGAATTAGCTAATGATGATGCTATTAATTACTGGGAGGCAGAACAATCAGAAGGTGCAGTTTAAATACCAATACTGCTTCTTGCTAGCTGTGTGCTTAGCTCTAATTATTAACCTTTCTAGTCTCTAGTTAACTTATCTATAAAATATAGGTTATAATGGAATATTACTCTAACCCTCCTTAGTAGACTACTTAAGCTTAATTTCAAATCATTTATATAAAAATAGTTACCAAGGCACCTGTGCATGGCAAGTATTTTGTAAACTTTTAGGGTTTTATAAAAAATTTAATGTTGCGATTCTATGCTTAAAACCACATTGTAAATACTTATGATATTAGTAGTTTCCTTTCCTGCTTTGGCATACTGTTGGTATGATCCCGGGCAAGTTAGTTAACCTATTTGTGTCTCGGTTTCCTCATCTGAGAAATAGGAATAATAATAGCACCGATGTTGCAAGGTTATTGTTAAGACCAGAAGTTAATACACACAGAATAATTCAAATAACAGCTGGCAAGTTATTAGCCTCCAATACAAACTAGTTCTTGTTTATTTTTATTATTGCCATTTAATGTTTTCATCCCTGCTTGGTAAATAAGGAAAGTGAGCCTCAAAATTTTCCATGCATCTTTTATTCCTGTTTTTTCCCTTGTAAGTGGATAAGTGATCTTTTGAGGTAAATAGTTCATGTTTGCATGAACAGTCTTTGGGAGGTACATGAAGATGAGAGATCTAGGAGAACCATTAACTTGAAACAACTTTAAGCTAATGGAAGCATCAACACCATGGTGTTCATGTGAATCTGCCAAATAACCCTCATGGTCTGCCATCTAGCTCTTCTGTCTCTCAAGAATTCCTCACCATTGTGTACAAGTTATTTTTAAACATTCACCATTAAAAACCTCATAAAATTTATGGCCTGGGGTTGCAAGTGTGTGGATGGTAAATGGACAATACCAACCAGAGGTTAGACTGTCCTAGACTGAATACTTTCTTAACCAAGAGTCACACTCACGCTAGGGGGGATTCTATGAAATCTAGGTTCATTACGCTAATGATTTAACATAATTATGTTGTTGACAAATGCCTCCTGAGAAATTATCTCATGTTTTTCTACATAGACAGAAAATTAATAGAATTTAGTCACAGTCACTACTATATATATATCTTGCTTCTTGGAAAGATTCAGGTGGGCTCACACTGCCTTCTGTCACTTTTATTCACCAATTGGAGAATTCTTGATTTCTTTTTCTAATTAATTGCTCTTATATCCCACTATAACAGCAATTGAAGTCAAGAAAATCCACAGTGGTGCATTTAAGCTTGTGTAAACTAAGAAAGGTTAAATAGTTTTAAATCTCCTTAAAAGGCAGAAACCAAGTACCTTAAATGGTGCACTTAAAAATCTCCGCTCACCAAAAGAGCTCTTAGGATTTTTAAATTAATCATCATTCTCCATGCACCCACCCCCAATCACTTCCAAAGCAAAGCTTTTTGGAAACATTTATAACACTTCAAGAATGCTAAAATGCCACGTTCTTTGAAGAATGATTAGAAATTGTAAGTGTTTCAGACATTTTTTTTTTCCGTTTAATCTAAATGTCTCCATTTGAAAGCTTGTCAAGGTGCAGAAATGGAAAGCAAAAAAAAAAAAAATTAAAGGCGATCAAGGTAGGATGTCAAAATAAACTCACAATTTCCCAAGATGGTTTTATGAAGCAAAGCTGTCAGTTTTGCTGTCACAGAGCTTCAGAACAACACAAGTTTCCATTTTTCCTCTTTGTTCACCGTGGAATCACAAACTTTCTTTTGACCTTTCAGAAACCAAGTCTGGAGCTGTGACATTTACATTACTCTTCTTCTCCTCTAATTACATAGGTTTGAGCTTTGAATAGGTAATAATGAGAGTTTTTCCAGATAGGAAACATGTTTTCTTACATTTTTGAAAAAGGGTATTACTGAAGTCTAGATGTACGAGCACACTGTCTTGGGGCCTAGGCTGCCTTTCCACTATTGTATTTCCCACAGTGAGCACAGGAGTGGTCACGCAACAGGTGTCCAGTGCATGCCTGTGAAGGTAGATGATGTCATTACATCATTACTTCCTCCTTATGAAGACAACTTGAGTGGTACTTGCACTGGAAATCACTATGTTCTTGGGAGAGGTGATATGGCTGAAAAAAAAAGAGTATAACGTCTTTCCACATTGGTCAAACTTTATGGTTTTACTATCATCTCTCTCTTCATCTCCAGAGCAGGGGTTCTCAACTTTAGCTGCATCAGCATCACATGAAGGATTTCTTAAAGCACAGACCTTATTTAGAGACCAGGCTTTGAGAACAACTGCTCTGGAGAAATAAGATATTTTTCTGCTTTGTTTTAATAATTTTACATGGCCTGGTATTTTGTTTTCTGGTTGCAAGGATATTCTTGTTGTTATCACCTGCCTTGTCTACACCCTAGAGTATTTTTGGAACTGACGCAAGACATCTCGTCTTGCCATCACTTCCTCTTCCTTGTGTTTATTTTCATCACTACATAAATACATTCTGGGTACTCTTTTCCTCCTTGTAATTTCAGAAGCTTTAGGTTATTCTACTGAACTCCGACCCCTGGATATCAAAACATTTTCTTGAATTCAGAAAAAAATATATAGTTATGGTTCAGGGTCCTTATAAAAGAGAAATTGCATTGGAGGAGTTAAACAGGCAAGGAAGACTTTATTCACAACTATGGCAATCAGAGTAAAGACTGTCACAATAGGGGAGAGAAGTTAAACTCAACCTTGCTGAAACAAAAAGCAGGAGAGTTTATAAGGGAGCTTGTGGGAGAGTGCTGGAGGACATTAGAGAGGTGATTGGTCAATTTAATTAAGCCATCTTTTTTTGTGGATTGGTGTCTATCAGAGTCAGACTAAAGGCACTATTTCTTGATGATTACATTTCAAAGGATGGCTCCCAAATCCTTAGGAAAGATATTCTTGGATTGTAAAATTGTAAAATTGCTGGGAGAATATTTACATCTTAAGGGTGGAAATACTCTAAAAAAGGGAGGTAAAAGGCCTATGTCAGGAAAAAATGTATCTAAAATCAAGCCAAGCTGAGGGGACCTCTAAGGCCATCATCCTCATTATTACTCGTCTAGGCTGGTGGCTTATATTTCACAAAAGAAGATATTGAGGTCCAAGGAAGTAGTCACTTCCTGAGGAAAACACAGCTAGTAACTGGCAGAACTAGAACCCAAACTCAGGCTGTTTCCCCCTTGGAGTGTGACCGCTCCCCCTGTTCCCTGGGAATCTGCCCATGTCCTTCCCCTCTGTCCTTTTTGCTTTGCCTTGTGATCTCTTTTTCAGTCTTTTCCCATCTTCTCTTTTTTCCTTTTTCCATCTCTCTCTTGTATGTCTACCTGAGTCTCTCACCCAGCCACCCTGCTGTCTTCTCTCTACCCCTCCCACAAGCTGTTCCTTAGGGTCTAGCTTCAACTTCTGGGCACCGCATTGTGAGTAGCTGTGAATTTCTGTGCAGTCTCCCCTAGGACTTGGCACAAGCTTGTTCAGCACCCTGGCCTTACTTCGTTCTCTTTTGAATGACTCTAGAGAAAACTTGCTGGCTTAGAACATGTCCATAGATTCCTGGTGCTTGAGTTTAACTCAGAATCCACCACATGCTAAGTACACTTAGGAATTTTACTTAACATCTCTGATGATCAATTCTCATCTTTAAAATGAAGATGCTATGAAAATTAGCAGGAAATTTTATTGTATTATTACTGTTGTTGCTGCTGCTGCTGTTGGTGTTGACTCTTCGTACTAGGGTCAAACTTGTACTGTAACATCAAGGCCTATGTGGGGAGCCCTCAGACAAACTCTTCAGTTTGCATTGGGGCTGTGACTTTAGGGTCATAACATCAGTGATGCAGTCTCAAGTTACTCAGCATTTTCAAATGTCCTTTTAGATCTTTTCATTTTCTCCCCATGTGTTGTTCAGAAGCCCAACAGTATTTTAAACCAGTTAATCCTGAATTAACTTGAAACTTTATCATTATTAATAATCTAGTCATGGAAAAAGCAGAGAAGATTCTCACCTGATAACACCTGTGCCAGTCCATGGCATACACATGCTTGTGCTTTCAGGAGGCAGTTGGGTCATTATCTAACTATGTGGGTCGACTTGAGTTATCGAACTTCTTCATGTTTCATTTTCCCTATCTATATAGGCAGTGATAGTACTTATTATTAGTATTTATCCAAGTGCTCACACATACTAACTGCTCAAGAAATATCATTGTCTTTCTTCTCTGCAGTATTATTTTAAAAGATTTCCAGTTTAATTTAAGAGCACATTTTAGAATCTTGAATATAATGTTAACTATTCCTTACATATGTCACCTTTCAATGAGACAGAAGAATGCATTTTTAATGACATAAATCAATATTTGTGGGCTAGTAGTTTAAAATTTTTTTTTTGCACTACATTTTTGCAACCTATGATATCTAAATCATCTATTAGTTTGAATTCACAGATATAGAGATTCTGCTTGGTGTGTTTTCTCTCCAGTGTTCTGGTTAATATTCACTGCCCATTATGACCATGGTCAAGGGTCCCATGGTCCAGTTGCAGTGAATAGCAGCTAGTACCTAAAGGACATGGGATAGAGCAGATATTTCTTTGTCCACAGTGAATGGAGAGGGAGATGATTGGGGCTAGACTCTACCTTGGGGGCTTATGCTCATTGATCCAGTTACCTACGTGTTTGAGAAATTCACAGTCCACAAACATCCACATGGCTTTACTCAGTCTTTGCCATGAAGGCCAAACTATCTTTGGTCCACCTCTTCGCTATGTTAATAAGATGTCTATGAATATGTGAAATACAGTGCAGATCTTAAACACTCTCCTCTCAATAAGTACAATCTAGTTCTTCTACTCCCATCTGAGGGAAAAGATTATTTCTGACTATGAGCCTTCAAAATTCAGCTTTAGAGATATTGAAGAACCATCTGCATAATCAGTACATCATAGGACTCCTCCTTACACTGCAGTGTCTTTAATCTCCATCCTAGGCATTTTATTCTCATGACAACTCAG
Organism: Macroglossus sobrinus; assembly: GCA_004027375.1. Lineage (NCBI taxonomy): Eukaryota > Metazoa > Chordata > Mammalia > Chiroptera > Pteropodidae > Macroglossus > Macroglossus sobrinus. The sequence continues at coordinate 67,392 of PVKZ01004419.1, forward strand.
TAAGACATTTCTATGGCATTAATTACTCAGAGTGATGGGAGTTTTCAGGCGCTGGGTTCAGAACTTTAAGGTATCATTTATTTACTAATTTATCACCCTAGTGGCATGTGAGAAGGCTGAATGAAATCATTCTTTATCTCTCCTTTCCTAGGAAATTGATACATCAGAAAAAGATGTAGCAAATATTTCAATAAAATGTTAGCCCAAAGTGTGGGAGAGGCATTAGTTAAACTCGTCCTACAGCACTCACCTCAAACTCTTTAGTGATGGATTATTTAAAGTAAGCATTTAGACCCAGAGCTGTTGAATGATCTGTCGGTTTTTATCTCTCTCTGTTTGTAGGTTCTGAGTCTTCCAGCAGTGCTGGTTCGTCAGGATCACTGTCCCGCACCCATGCCCCTCTCCAGAATACACCCCTGGTCTCAGGTGTGGCAGCCAGTTCTCCTGGCTGTGTACCCTATCCGGAGAGTGGAATGGGGGGCCAGGTTGGCGCCAACAGCACCAGCTACATCCTCCTTCCACTCGAAGCTGCAACAGGCATCCCTCCTGGAAGCATCCTTCTGAATCCACACACAGGTTAGTGTATTGCCTTTGCTTCGGCAGGACCAGAATTTTGCTCTTGTGTTCATTTGATCTTAACAGTTTACTAGCAAGTTTTCTGAAAATTCCTGAGCAGGAGAGCATGGTACATGAACTGCTATGGAGGAGCAGGTCTATAATTATAATCTATATCTCCATATTGATATCGGTATGTGGATATCACTGACCACAATGTATCTCATGTATTCCCAGGAACTAAGATCAGAGATCATTGAGTGAGGAACTGGAATCTATTAATTAAAACTTTATGTTTCTCAGAATAAATCCATGGATAGCCTGTTATGATGTTAAAAGTGTTTTTGCACCCACAATATTTCAGGAACTTGAGATATTAATTGGAACACATAGTGGATTATTAACTATGGAAGTTGCTTTCTCATCTTGTATCTTCACCCAACTCCTCCTGGAGAATAAGGAATAGCAGTGACAGAGAGTATACAGAGAGTAAATCCTTACATATTTTAGAGATTTTAGGCCTTAGACTTTTGCTGGGGTCAGAAAATTGGTAACTTCATTATTATAGTTTTTTCCATGATAAATGGCCATTTGTTTTTAATTTTTAGTTTTCCTAGTAGTCAGTTAACTTCTGTGCTGATTTCAAAGGACCCAGAGCATTGAGCAAATAAACTGATGAACATCTGTTTCATAGGGAAAATTTCTCAACATTGTTGCCTATGCCTCCAAGGCCATTGACAATATCTACAGATACTTTGATGATCATGACCTGGGAAAGAGGGGGCTGCTACTGGTATTTAAGAAGGTAGATGCAAGAGATGCTACTAAACATCCTGCATTGCACAGGACAGCCCCTTACAACAGAGGATTCTCCAGCCCAAAATGTCAGCACAGTGTTTGAGAAACCCTGGGTTGGAAAGTTTGACATTAACTAGTAGCTTCCTTAGAAGCCTTTATAAGAGATTGAAAAAAAAAAATTGAATTGTCTCAATATATGTCTGAGGTTTGGTTTAGATTGTTGCAGAGTATTTCTTCGATTAGCTAAATTTGAAAATGCAAAACCAGATGCGATTCTCTTAAAAATAATCTGACTCAATCTTCTCACATCTATAGTGTTACTAGTAATTAGGAAATGCAGAGAAACATGGGAACGATAGTAAAAGAGTTACTTGAATAATTGCCACATTTTCATGAAAACATATGGCGCATTCTCAAAGTATGGTTTGATTGAGACATTTTGAAAATGCCATCAGCTTCAGGGAAAAGAAGGCATAATCATTTTATTGAAAACCATTTGAAAGCTTTCTGATTAGAGACTTCTAAGAAGAATATTAGATTGCTTTTATTTTCTTTGGATCATTGTAAGCCCTATAAAGGAAATTGAAAGAAAACTAAGATCATATTCATTACTCTGGGCACTCGAAGTATATGATTCTGTTGGCTTAAATTCTTTCACTTTTAATTGAGATGGAGGGCTTGTAGACAAGAGCACACACTAAGTATTAGTTTTGAGTGGTTTGTTTTAAGCAAAATTGTGGTGTTTCAAAAAAGCTTAACAGACTATTTTTAGGGTATAATGCAAGAATATTATTTGTAATGATAGTGTGGCTGTGCATGTGTATGCGTATGTTATTATCTGTAATCTTGTTTATAGAAAAAGAAATAAAGTGCTATCCGGTGCCAAGTCCCAATTCTTATTCATTGGATGGAGTGATTAGAGCTGTTATCAAAATATCTCCTTTGAAAAAGGACTCTAACTGAGTAACAGGATTTAATAACACTGTTGAACAGCTTCACCATACATATTTCTATGCTAGACATTCAAGTATCCCTAGACCAGAAGGAAAATGTACCAATATATTGTATACCATGGTTGAGTGGTGAGATGTAAGGTGATTATGATGTCTCTTCTTTTACAAAATATGAGATTTCTTTATATATTGAAAATATGCACATGCATGTATGTATGTATACAAATATATGTATACACATGTTAATATATATGTATACATGTGGTGTGTATATGTGCATGTCTGTCTGTCTCTCTCTCCATCCATCATCTATCATCTATCTATCTATCTATCTATCTATCTATCTATCTATCTATCTATCTATCTATCATCTATCTATCTATATCTATTTATACTATCTATCTATCTATTTATCTGTCATCTATCTATCTAATCTATTTGTCATCTATCTAATCTCTTAAACTGGAAATTTGTCTCCTTTGCTGGAACTCATCTTTCTCTGCCATTGCTGTGAATTCCTGAAATCCAGACCTCTCATCTTTTGCCAAACACAAGGTGTTAGGAACCAAGAGTATGTGACTACTTTCCTTCTGGTGTGAATTTTCCTTGGGTTCATTTCCTTGTTATCAGCACATTTATAAGCTCCTTGTAGGGAAAGGCCATACTTGGCTATTTTTTTCCCTAGAGTAGATGACAAAGTAGTCTTAGGCACTGTGCTCAATGATTACGTATTACCAAAATACTATCTGCTACCCATTATACATGTTCATGTGGACAGAGAACAGTTTTTCATCTAATGTCTTATATTTGAGAATGTGGCTCATGTATAAAATTATGATTGGTAAAATGTGTCTTAAGTAGGAATAAGAAAAGCTATGATTTGAAAATACTAAGGTATCTGCCAATCATGTCTACTAAATGAAACATAAATGAAACTTCCTTTATCAGCACAATAGACTTGGCTCTTACTAAGTACTAAATATTTGGCTCACTGAAATCAGCCCTGCCCACAAATATTCTTGCAGTTCCCCTAATACAGCCACAATTTTTTATTTTGTCTGGCCTTAGACTCAGCTCTCAGCTGGTCTATTTCTAACTCAGGACCTCTGACCCATTCTTTCTTTGCTTTTCACACATCGGGATGGGTAAGTTGTTACAGAAAGCTCTTTTTCAAAGTTATCGCTCTGAAAAATCTTCGTCCTTGGAAGGCAAGCTTGGTTTTGATTCTTGAGTTTGATCTTCCTCCAGCTGTCTCAGATTCAGCCTCCTTTTGGAAATTTTTAGCAGACAGTTCATCTTTGCTTAGCTGTATTCTTTCAGCTCAGTATTATCCAGAGATGCCAATAACCTTTGGCATCCCTCAAGTACTTATTAATGTCTATATATGTTATTATTCCATTTTGCTTTCCCTTCATCTGGTGCAAATTCATGAGTGTGTGAAGTGAGGTCATGCTATCTACAGGGACTTCACTTTGAGCAGCCTTGTAGGGCTGGTCTCTTTCAAATGTTCTGAGCTTCCATGACCCTACACATTTTGTTTTTCACAAAACTTCTAGCATTTATTTATTCAAACTGTTTCCATCTTTTTCTTAATTGCATCGTGAAGTTTTTATGTGCTGTCTATAAATGTATTTTTGTAAGATCTGAATCAATTCTTGCCTATCCATCATCAGTAACTCCCTTATAATTTGATCACCTTCTAAAAACTAAGAAAGGAAAATCTCTTTTTCTCCACCCCCCCCCACTTCCTTTTTAAGTAAATACTTTTTGCCAAGCCATTGGCAGAAACGCTTCAGTGTCAGGAACCAAGAGCATGTGACTACTTTGCTTCCTGTGTCAGTTGCCCCTGGGTTTATTTTCTTCTTACCAGCACATTTATAAGCTCTCTCTGGAAAGAGGTCATACTTAGTTGTGTTTCTGTTTTTATTTTGAATCCTGGAATGGTTAACATAGTCTTTAGTCACTGTGCAGATACTCGGTAATTATATATTAGTAAAATAAAATCTACAACACATTGTACATGTTGATGTGGAGAGGAAAGAAGTTTTTCACCTAATGTCACATTTTTGAGAGGAAGGAGCACGATGCATTGAATTCTTTCTTCTGAGCTCAGGGCACCCTAGCTTACCTCTGTCATTGCACCTTCTTCACCCCACACCAACACACATGTCAGGGCCTGCTAGGCACACTGGTATAGTTCCTGACATGAAAACCACTTCTTAGCTGAATAGTTGTAAGGCCAGCTAGTGTTTCTTTCCCCTTTGGTCTTCAGTAGCTGTCATTCAAACTAATTGCTTGTATTCAGTGGTAATTGCATCTGTATTTGGTGTAAATGGTAGAATATGCAAAGGTGAGCATTGCCTGACTCAAAAACCAATAGTCGCCATCCTCACTCTCTTAAGAAATTGTCTTTGTTCTCTTTCCTGCTATCGATTTTACTTTTCATTTTCTTCATTATTTTTACATTTCCTTGGTAAGCATAAAATCAATCTTTTATACTCTCTTCTCTTTCCAGAATAATCATCTCCCTCTACCCAAGTGAATTCTTATTATTTTTCATATGCAATTGCTTAGAAACATTTCTTTTTTTCTGGTCCACAACATATTAACAATTTTTCAACAGGGGATCTAACATTTATCACTAAGAACCTCTGAGTATTTTATGGTTATGTTTTTCACCCTGATTATGGTCAGTTTTTTCACACTTATCTGGGGGTAAATTGAAAGTCATATAGAACAGGGGTTCCTAACCTCTGGGCTGCATACCGCTACCAGTCCCTGGCTTGTTAGGAACTGGGGCGCACAACAGGAGGTGAGCGGTGGGCCAGCAAGCAAAGCTTCATCTGTATTTGCAGCTGCTCCCCAGCGCTAGCATCGTTGCCTCAGCTCTACCTCAGATCATCAGGTATTAGATTCTCATAGGAACACTGGTCCCTGGTGCTGAAAATGTTGGAGATCACTGATATAGAATATAGTAGATTCTTTCTTTTAGTTTTCCATCTTCATGTGTATGTTTGTATGTGTGTAAGCACAGAGTGAGACTGATTTTGAAACGATTTCATATAAAGTTGCTGTGAAGATTAATTTTTTTGTAAATGTTAAGCGCCTAAAATTTTCCTCTTATGTTTTTAAGATACAAAGGTGGAGGTGGGTGAGGGGCAATGAAAGATTCGAATTCTAAATGGGCTGATAAAATTTTGAAAATGATCCATTTTTCCATCCATTCTCACATCACTGGTTTTGGAGGAAAAACAGGTTGTAGATTTTAAATCCAAAAGTTATTTTTACAAAAAGAAAAATATATATAAAAATAAATTAAATGACAGTGATAGAAAAACAAATGCCTATGGGGAACATTAGAAAAAAAATATACCACTAAATTTAGTCAATGTTCCGTAATATTATTCTGGTACATTTGCTTTTCTATTGTAGCACATTGTGATTGGTTATGAAACCATTGTCAGAACTTCCTTAGTTGTGGCAGGTATGTTCATGAATATGAGCATTTAAGGTTCCTTGTTGCATGCACACAAATATAGATCATCTGAAAATTTCCAGTAATATTGTGGAACTGTCATTGCAGTTCCTAATGGAGCTGAAGGCAAGTCCATTGCTCTTTTCCTGTGAGCATTTTATCTGGTTTCACTACTGACTCCAGCATTTGCCTCCCGAACCTATTCTAATTTACTTTCTTAATGTCATTTATAAAGTGCACAGGTGAAGTGCATGATCTACACATATTTGACATGTAGCCTTGGTAAATATTTGAATATGTGAAAGCCTGTGTAAACATCACTCTAAGTAAGACAGAGAACACTCTTAGTCTCCTCATAGCTTCCCCCATACCTGTTAGAGCTACTGCTATTCTAAATTCCATTACATCACTAAATATCGCCTGACCTTGAATGTGATAGAAGTGGAATTATATAGTAGCTGCCCTTTTGGGACTGGTTTTTTGCATTTAGCACACATTAACTAATTAGCTGAGTTTTCATTTTATAACAGTCTGTTCTTGTTGAATAGTGTACAATTTGTTTTCATTAAAATATCGTTTCCTTTGGGTCAGTTTTTCTATTTTCCCTCTCAGTCTTGTTCCTTTTGACTGCAAATTTTCCTCACATTACTGGCCATCTTTGGTTGCTCTTCATATACATTATGAAAGAACAAGACTGATTTCCTTGCCCAAACATGCTGCTTACCCTGGATAAGGGTGCTCAGGTAATTTCTGCATATTGATCAATGTAAGGAGATGCTTTTGGGGAGAACTCAGCAAGCTGTCTCTTCCATCTCATTAATGCCAAGAGTAGGGCATACCCTCCTGTGAGACGCCAACCCCATGCTGGCAGTCCTTCTCTTCTCAGACATTTTGTTCAGCTTTCTAGAGAATATTTCCATGGCTTCAGGTTGGGAACACACATTTCTACTGCTGCCTTTCCCATAGGGATGTGGAGGTTATAGAATAGGGAAGAAAGGACTCACAAACCATCCCGCAAATACTTTGCCAACTCATTGACCCATATTCTCATCCTGCCCATTCTTTATCTATGAATTCTAGGTGTGATTCCACTTTGAAACATGGCCCTCACCTCTCCTGACTTCTCATGCATTGGTTAATAATTTTCAGTGATGATTGGATTTTTTTCATGGTACCTCTTTGTACCAGATACTCATTGTGTAAACTAGGATAATTCCCTTCAGTTATTTGGTGTAAAGGGAAGTAAATGGACTTTGGAGCCATATTGACGAGAGTTATTTCTTGATTCTCTCGCTTACTGCTTTTTTGTTTGTTTGTTTGTTTGTTTGTTTGTCTTATTTCTGTTTTCTGAATAAGTTGCTTGGCCCCCCTGAACTCTAATTTTCTTGTCTCCAAACTGGGATGAGATTGCACATCAAAGGGTTGTTGGAAGAACTAAGATCATACATGTCAGGTGCCTGTCACTGTGCCTGCCATATTAGAAACTGATTTGCTCTCTCCTTTATCCCTCCTTTCCTTCCCTTTTTCTCTCTTTCATTTGCTGCTCCATACTCTCCTTCTTTCAGCTCCTTATTCCTATAACCTTTCTGGTGGTGGGCCTTCAGCTCCCCTTCTAAATCAGAGAGAGGTGACATTTTCCTTCCAAACAGAGCCATAATGAGGCTCTAATAATACTATTTTTTAAACTATAAAATACTCCCCCAATAGTAGTAATAGTAATAGTAAACTATGCCATCATTTCAAATGGCAAAATAATGTATTTTGCTTCACCATTATAAGATGGTACTGTGACAAGCTTACTATGCATCACCTTTAAAATCGAAATCGCCATGTCCTTTGCTTGTGTCTCTCGAGAGAAGTAAATGAATGGACGTGGTATGTTCTGTTGCATATATATTTGTGGAATTGATAATGATACTGAATTGGAGACAAGGCTAGGAGAAGCAAAACACATGTATTGGTAAATAATGTATAAAAAAGGTAGCTGGGATTGTACAAAAGGAAAGCAGCCCCCGCTCAGAGTATGTTATCTCCCTGGTGGCTGTGAGGTGCAGGGCAGCAAAACACAAGGCTTCTTCAAGATTGCTTCTCCACAGGCCTTCTCCACTGGGTACCACTGTATACAGATGCACTTGACTTCGAGAAATCTCCCTGAAGGTGGTAGATTTATTTGCTGCTTCTTACATTGCTCTGGGCTTACATTGTTATATAATGTAAGCTGAACTGGGTGGGTCAAAAATAGCAAAGTCTTCACATGGGGGGGAAGGTTCGCGTGTCCTGGATTGCCACCACCCTGCCCCTTTGCTTAAGGTTGCTTTTTAAATATCTATCAGAGTGGTTATTTCTGCCAAAGGAGAAATTGAGAGGCTCACCTGGACCAATGGTTCCCTTGCAGGCCAACCCTTTGTGAATCCCGATGGAACCCCTGCAATATACAACCCCCCCACCAGTCAGCAGTCCCTGCGAGGCACGATGGTGGGGCAGTCCCAGCAGCAGCCACAGCAGCAGCCCTCTCCTCAGCCACAGCAGCAGGTCCAGCCACCACAGCCACAGATGGCAGGCCCCCTGGTCACTCAGGTAAGGAGCTGGCTGGAGGCAGGGAGGAGGTGTGCTTTGAGGTGAAGGCTGCACAGCCTTCAGGGCAGCAGTGCATCAGGAAGAGGGGATACCTTCCATCAGTGTGACCCTCATCCACTCATCAAAAAACCTGGCTGCCTAGACTCTTTGGTAACAGATTGGTAGGATTTCATCTGGAAACTTAAGTTCAGATAGAGATGAGTGGACCATCCAGTGACTTACATGACGAGGGCATGGTGCAAGGGGAAATGAATGACATATTTTTCTAAGGGCTAGACGTGATTTTTATGTATGAAGGAACCTGTCTTGGGGACTGAACGCATATTCCAGCCTGGGCTTTTGTATCAACTCGTTCACCCATTCCCAGCACACACCAAGTGCTCCTGTTTGCAAAGAGTCAGTAGTAAAGACTTTATCATTGGGAGGAATAGAAATCCGTTTAGTTTCAGGGTGACCTGGCTCTTCATACACCCCTTAGACACGTAGAGCTGCCCCTGTTTGCCTGAGGCAATGCCTGGCAATGTCCACAGAACCCTGAAGGGTTCTGAATAGGTTCCTAGAGTGAAACTTGTTTTAAATATTGTTTTTCCTTACTTCTTATTCCTTGGGCAATATTTTTAGACCCAGAGGATCTAACCAATGACAATGTGAAAAGTGTCATAATACTTTCTTAAAGGGGTGTTCACTCTGAGCAAATGAGCCTCCATCAGGGCTGGCTAGCTCCAGCCTGCATGGCTTGGATTTATTTGCCTTTGGTGCCTGGTTCCTGTCTCTGAAGTGCTCGGAGCCAAGAGGACCTACGGGGGCGGTGGGTGGTATGGTTCACATATCACAGCCTTCCGGTGGGATTTCAGACCCTACCCCCAAGTACTTCCCTAGTAACTGATCAGCTTTTTCTTTCCTCCAGTCTGTGCAGGGGCTGCAGGCTTCCTCCCAGTCAGTGCAATACCCAGCAGTCTCGTTTCCTCCCCAGCATCTCCTGCCTGTGTCTCCAACGCAGCAGTTCCCCATGGTACTGTGTTTTGTGTGTATGCTTATTGCCCCAGGAAAGCATAGTCACCAGTTTTACTTTCCTTTGTGGGGTTGGTTGGTGCCAAATGGGTGCCCTAGGCTGACCATGAGGGATGTGTGTGAATGTCTCATTGCAGAACATTATAACACATCTTCAAAATCACGGTTTTCTTTCCATCATCTGTTTCGTGTTTCATGCTTCTGCAATCTGGTACCCTTTTATTTTTAAGAGTGTATCAGCTAAGCAGGAATCAAATGCCATCAGTTAGAAGTCAGAAACACAGAGATTCATGAATTCAATGTGAGGGTTTGGGAAATATCTGAAAGTCAGCATCAAAATGGTAACCATGCACTCCTGATAAAAATATCTTCTCAAATCCCAAACCCCCAGTTTCCCCTCCATTCCCCCTCAATATACTAGGTCCTTTTGGACAACAAGAGTGAGCCTTGCCCCTAAATCTCCAGTGAACAAATGCTCCCTGATATACAAACGGGGTCCCATCCAGCTGACACAGGTTCTGGCCTGACCTTTGCAGCAGCCGTGCATAATGATGAACATAAGTCCTCCTGCCTCTCCCCAGAAGGCAGGTTCTGTGGCTACTGCTGGGAAGAGCATTTACCTCTTCAGGACAAAACACCAAGCCCTCTTGTCTCAGCGCCATCCTGAGAAGCCCAAGCCCTTAGTGAAAAAGTAATAATTTGATACCATCGAAAGAGAAAGATTTGGGTTAAACTGTTTGCCATCTTTGATCCTCAGGACGATTAAATCTGCGTTCTCTTGTTCTAGCTGGAGAATCCCTTCCTTTTATTTTCTCCAAATCGTACTCCCTGCTTCTCACACAATGACAATCATGTGGCCTATGTCTGCCTCTGTGTGCCTCTCCCATTACTAAGCGGATCTCGCTGATTTCCTCCTTTATTTCTTATGTCTTGCAGAGAGATGATGTGGCAACACAGTTCGGCCAGATGAACCTGAGTAGGCAGTCCTCAGGAGAGACTCCTGAGCCCCCATCCGGCCCTGTCTACCCCCCATCCCTCATGCCCCAGCCAACTCAACAGCCCAGCTTTGTCATCGCCTCTACAGGCCAGCAGCTCCCCACAGGGGGGTTCTCAGGCTCTGCCCCTTCCATCTCCCAACAAGTTCTCCAGGCCCCTCCCTCACCACAGGGATTCGTGCAACAGCCTCCACCTGCACAGGTAAGCATGCTTTTTCTCACACCTGTGACCTATAGCTGATTTGTGCTGCACTTTGCCTTCTATATTTCCATGTAGAATGTTGCCAGTTCAGTCTCTCTTGCCCTTCTGGCTTATCCTGTTATTCTCCACCCACAGGACCTGATCTGTCATTTTCAGTAGTTTTGCAAAAAAATAAGTTTAATGAAACCGACCCAACTGTCAATGATTCAATTGGGGGAACATCCCATCTTCCAGACTGCCCGGTACGGAGGCCACATGAAAACAGTCCCTTCTAGGCGATGTCCTCTTCTGCATTGTCTAGGAACAGAAAGCCTCGGATGAGAGGAACGTCTGTTCCTTGGGACTTTCAATGTTGTCTTGCTGCTGCTCTGGAAATTTGTTCTTTCCTCTCTTACAGATTCGTAGCATTTTCTGGAGTTAACTTGGTGCTCCAGGCAGGAGCTCCTCTATGAATATAAAGGAGGAAGCTAAGCCAACATGCGCTGTCCTGTCCTTTCCCTCAGGGGAAGCTGAGTTTACTCATATTCTCACAAGTAGCCATTCATCATATTTAATTGACTCGAGCATGTAAGACACCACAGATCACTGATTTTTACTGTCCTCTCAAAGACTGATTATGTGTTACTGTTCACCACCAAACATCTCTGGTGCTCTCCTGGGTATCCCATGCAGAATATTGCAAGTGATTACTGTCAGGATGTAAAATGCACAGAGGCGTTTTCTGGTTCATTTTCAAGTCACACATATCCTAGGCAAATTCCATCCTAATTATGAAATATTGCACTGGGTGAGCTGCTTAAAGCACAGTGTCACCTTCTTATCGTTTGTTTCACCGCCTTAATATCTTGAATAAATTATTTTCTTTTCAAGTCATGCAAAACCCTCTACCATGAAAGAGTTTTCACTCCGTTGTTTATTTTATTTCGAGCAATTAATAGTTCATCTTCAGTTGCCTTCTCAGTAATGTCTCTTTGCCAGTAGGATTTAAGGAGACGTAAAAAATAGTTTGAAGTTACTAGAGAAAGGACCTCATTAGTATATTAATTATTTTGCTAATAAATTAAGTACTTTAATTATTGGAAAAGTTGTTTAGCTCTTTAGCCAAAATAACATTGAAGCTTTTACCCATTTCTGCTGTCAAAGAAGAGAGTTGGCAGAATATTTAATTGAAGATTTTTAAATAAAAGTTCCTCCTTGATGAAGGAATTTCAGTATTAGTGGATTGCAGGAGCAAAGACAGCTCAGAACCCCTGGTACATCTGCAATAGAAATGCTTTCATTCCTGCTTCAATAAATTTAAAAATAGAAAGAGGGAGGGGAGAAAAAAAAAGACAAAATGGATGCTTATGATCAGTTTAGGCATCCATGAATTTCTTTTAAAAGAAACACAGATTAAGCTACAGGATATAATTTTCAATTTAGTAAACAATTTGTCCTTCTTTTTCTTTTTCTTTCTTTCTTTCTTTCTTTCTTTCTTTCTTTCTTTCTTTCTTTCTTTCTTTCTTTCTAATTTAAGTGGAACATATCTACAATGAAATGTTACAATTTAGGAAATGTTTTAAAACTTGATTATTCAACTGTGAAAAAAAACTTGTGAGATACGGTCCATGAGCATACATGGAGATATGTTAAACTTAAACAGAGAATGAACTTTTTAATACCCTTGGAGGCCAATTTTGTCTGATTTGTCATGTGTGCTTTCTGAGTGCTCACTGGAAGGTCAAGACAAAGAGGGATTTGAAGAAAGGAAGTAGGAGAAGTGCTTATTTTTTATGGTTTATCCTCTCATTTATATATTTCCTCTCCTAATCCACTCAATTTTTGATTCTCTGTATTTTAACGTAGTTGTTAAAAAGACACATTTCATCCCTTTGGGGCTATTCTTGCTCCTTCGTTCCTTCAACTTTCTCCTTTCCAACCTTTCAAATTTATCCTTTAAAGATTCCTCTTAGCTCAGTTCAGCTTCCATTCTCAGTGAGGGAGGATGAGGATGAGCCAAATACCATTTACCACTTGCTTTAAATGCTTGGGAGCTACAATTCCTGAGAGCTGGCTGATATTCCACCTTGAAGAGATGCTGGATGGAAGTGACCAAACCTTTAGCACATTTTGTCAGGGTATCAAAGAAGGTAGAAGTAGGAGAAAAAAAAACAAGATCAAAACAAAAAGCACTAAAAACGATGCGCGCTCTTTCTCTCTCTCTGTCTCTCTGTCTCTCTGTCTCTCTGTCTCTCTGTCTCTCTCTCTCTCTCTCTCTCTCTCTCTATTTCTCTCTCTCTCTCTCTCTCTCTCTCTGTCTCAAGAGCCTACTTTGATCCAAACCACTAGTGTTCCTCAGGAATGTTTTTTTCAAAAACTGTTTGAAGTCTGTCCCTCATCCCTGAAGGTGTCTTCATATTTCATACTGAATGTAAGAGGAGGGACTGAGGACTGGATAGCATATTTAAGAGCTTACGTTGAATCAAGACACAGCCTCTCCTAAAGGAACAAAATACTGTTCTCCCTAAAAGTCCTACATATATAATGCTGATATATAAATTAGATAGTATTTGTTCTTATTCTTAATATGAAGAAGCACCTACTATAGAATGGTGGTAATCTTTAATGGTACCGCAGTTTGCCAGAGCATAACTAAAACCAATTATTACTCCAGAATTATTTGGATTTTTATTGTTATAAATTGCTTTACAAAGAAAGGGAGAAATAGTAAGATTAAATCACTATAAACAATACATATAATAAATTAGTTAATTGCCAGATACAGACCTGTGTTTGTTTTAGATTTCTTCCACTTCATACCTTTAAATATCCATTTTGTTAGATAGAATTATAATTCATAATCATTCCATGGGATTTCAAAACCATAAGTCCACAGAGACTGTTATCTTTTTTGTTCCTACTTTATCCCTAGGAAAACATGTTATGTATGTTTCAATAACAAGATTGAAATAGAAAAGTGTTTCCTATTTAGCATGAGCAAATCAGAAATAAAATAGCCATAAAAATCATAATTCTCAAAGTGGTGGCTCATACTTTTATTCTATAAATATAATACTTATAGGCTGTGTACCTGGTGTGCCTCTGTTTACACTTTAAAGAAGATGATAGAAGAAAATTCAGAAGCCTAGAGATGAAAAACAATTAAGATTCATAAGAAAATAACCTTAAAATAAATGACCTGGAAGGAAGTCTTTCCAGATGAGGAGAGATTAGATTTGAATCTAACCAGAGGTAGTTAAACTATTTACAGGCATTGCCAGTCATTAGAAAGTAATAGGAGGTGATATAGGCACTATTTTAATATTTCTCTCTTTTTGGATTGAATATAAATTTTTGTATACTTCCTATGTGCCAATCACTCTACAAAGTGCTTTGACAAACTTTACCATATTTTATAACTTTCTTTGCTTCTTTCAGGCTTAAGATCAGCAGTTCTCATGTCTTGCCTGTGTTTCCACTAGAAAAACAATTTAAGTTAGATATAATATTTAAAACTATCATAAAAGATTTTTGTTGTTGTAGATGACTGTTTTATTCACTCATGCTTCATTCAAAAAACACAAAATTCAGTGTTTTAAAACAACAACCATTGTATTATTCATGACTATCAGTAAATTGAACAGGATTCGGCAAGGGTGGGTCACCTCTGCTCTATGTGGTATTACCTGGGGAAGCCTGGAACACTCAAGGTGGCCTCACACATGCCTTGAACATCGGTGTAGCCTGCAGACTGGGGTCCTCTCTTCTCCACGTGGCCTCCTTCTCCAGCAGTGTAGCCTGGGCTTTTTTTCCCTCATGGCTGAGCTGTCCTACTGCAAAAGTGGAAGCTGCAGATCTTCTTAAGGATCAGGCTTGCAAGTCTCAGAAGTCATCTTGGTTGCCTCATGGCCCTGGTCAAAGCCAGTCACAGAGCCAGCTCAGATTAATGGCTTGGGGAATAGATTCCACCTCTATCTCTATGGGAAGAGGAGCCTGCACACACATAGACCTGGGGGAAGATTTTGGCAGTTGTGTTTATGACCTACCACAATCATACTATAATCTACTACATACAATCATACAATCATATAATCTACTACAATCTATTACAATCTGCTACAATCGTAAGATGATGTATTTTATGTTTTAAAAATTGTTACTCAGTGCACAGTTCTCACTTCCTTTTCTCTTTCTTCCACAGATGCCCATATATTATTATCCATCTGGTCAGTACCCTACCTCAACTACACAGCAGTACCGGCCCATGACCTCTGTTCAGTACAGTGCTCAGAGGGGTCAGCAGTTGCCACAGACAGCACAACAAGCAGGTACTTGGAATATCTGTCTCCTATTTTCTCCTCTAACCCAGTTGTTTTTGCACGTAAATCTCTCAGCTGTCCTCTCCGGATGAGTATCCAAGCGTGGCAATTTAAATCAGCTCATTTCCCTTACCCAGGGAAGATAATGGAACATTTGATTAACTCCATGTGGGAAGGTAACAGGTACAAGAAGGTGAAGCCCCCATCTCTCCAGCATCACAGGCATGCATGCTAAACGCAGTCTCCATGAATTCTTTTTGGATCCTCTTAGTTTATTCTGAAGCAGAGAGCCAAGCACATCCCGGTCTTCCAAGTTTGTACCTTTTTTTTTTCCTTTTTAATTTAAAGAGAATTCTTCCCCTTTTCCTAAGGCTAGGGGACTGCATTAGGTCGTTTCTATACCATCCTAAAAAGCCCTGTCTTGAGAAGAAGGTCACTGACATTGCAGCCTGTGTCCCGGTGGAATTGTGACTCCACGGCTCACTCTCTCGGCAGCCACTGTGCAGTGGGAAGGGGGGCCGATGCACTGTACGAGAGTGAGTAGCAGGTCTCACAGTGAACCGGTCTCTTTCCCTACTGTGTCACACTCCTAATGGGATGCCGTTACCCAGAGAGCATCAGGAACCCGGCAGGGCCGAGTGACTTGTGCTAGGGAGAGGTTTCTGTCCTTCCTGCTGACCACACTGCAGGGAAAACTGCTAATTGTCATGCTGAAGACTACCAGCCTGGGGGACCCCACCTTCCATCAGTAAGTAGGTCCTGGTAGAGCTCATGTGCTCTCACCACTGCTCATCAATGCCTGCTCTGTCATCTATCATCTGATTCCTGCAGTAAATTTATGTATATGTATGTATTATGTACAGATATATGTGTGTAATAGATACAGAAGATGTACCATTGTTATAAGCTATGACAAAAGGCACAATCCTCACCAAGGATTAATACCAATAACAGCCACTAATGCTGGCACTGCTAGCCTTTTGTCAGATTAGAGAACTAAATTCCTCTGTATTGTGCACAGCTATATGTTCTTTAGTTTATCCCATGGCTTATTGAAGTCTGTGGGAGAAGAATTAGAGCAATGTATAGCAGCCAACCAGATTTTGTCTTGTTTCACCACTTTATTCGTTTGGGAAAGGATATATTTTGACCTCTGAACTGACTTTGTGCTTTTACAGTAATAAGAGCACAAAAAGGTTTCAAATTATTAGTTATTTCAAGAAAAGCATTTGGAAATATTGTCTCTGAATGTTTGTTAGAAAATGTTATTATCTCTATTCTTTGTTGGTAACTCTGCCATCAATTTAGATATATACTATGATAACGTGTTGTTTGCATCCTGCACTGTCTTATTTTCTTCTGCTAATGTTTATCAAAGAATTAATTTAGAACTTTCTAGCTATTGGTACAGAGGCTAACATGAAGAAGTTTTCATTTTGGTTCCCAAAGCCTTTAGAAAAGCAAGATGCAGATATCTACTTACATTATTATTTTTTTTTTTTAAATTTAGTTTGCTGCCATCATTGGACAGTTTTCTAAAGAGAGATTTCCATCTCAGTTTAGAGTTCATATACTGGGATGTGGTTACAAAGGTGCTGGAACCCACGAAACCTGTAAACTCTTGAGTCTGAGGGGCTGAGAAAGTTGGCTGAATGTGTTAAGAGAGCAACAGAGTTAGATAAGGAACGAGGCTCAGGTTCCCCACTGGCTCCGCTCCACTAACTTCACTTATACGTGTCAACACAAAGAAGAAGACGTGTGACATTTTGTACTCCTTTGTAAAACATCACAGGATAATTTAGGGATGCAGAAATCACCCTCTCCATCTCAGACAAACCAACCTAACAGGACTCAGCTATATTCTGTGGAAGTCTGGTGGCTTTGACTGCTCCTACCTCACAGGGAAATGCCACCTCCAAGGTGAGATAATGACACTGCAATTAGAAGAATGCATTCTAAAGCAGTTTTGTGCTAAAAATAGAAGCAAGTGCATCAGGTGTGAAGGAAGTGAGTGGCAGCTAATGTGGTCTGTGGCGGGGGGGGGGGGAGG
>PVKZ01004420.1:0-84435 GCA_004027375.1 Macroglossus sobrinus
TATCTACATCATGGGACAAAATATTTTAAATTTCCATATCCGTTGAACAACTTACATCCAGAATATATAAAGAACTTCCAAAACACAATAATAAGAAATCAGACAACATAATAAAAAATGGAAATGATTTAGACACTTTACCAAAGAAGATATGTGGATGACAAAGAGCCACATGTTTGGACAGTCAGCATTATTAGTCAATAGGTAAATGCAAAATAAAACCCCCAGGAGAGAAGCTTAGAATTTTTAGAATTAAAAAGACTAACCACACCAAGTGTTGGCAAGGGTGTTAAAAAAAATAAAACTCACGTATACTATTGGTGGGAAAGTGAAATGTTACAATCACGTTTGAGAACAGTTTGAAAGTTTCTTTAAAAGACATATATCTACCACATGATCTCACAATTCTTCTCCTAGGTATTATTTACCCAAGATAAATGAAGGAATATGTTCATACAAAGACTTGTACATGAATGCTCATAGCAGCATTATTTGTCATAACCCAAACCAGAAACAACTGGCACATCCATTAACAGGTGAATAAATTGTAGTCTATCCATATAATGGAGCACCATCCACCATACAAAGGAATAAACTATTGATACATCCAACGACATGGAAGAATCTCAAAATAATCACGCTGAGTAAAAGAAGTCAAAGAAGAGTATATACTGTCTGATTCTATCTATATGAAATTCTAGGAAATACAAAATTAACCCATAATGACAAAAAAGCAGACCAGTGGTTCCCTGGGAACGGAGGGTGGAGAGGAAAAAAAAAATTAAAAAGAGACAGGAACAAACTTTATTATCTTGATTGTGGTGATAGTTTCTTGGGTAACTAACTGCACACTTTATGTACAGTTTATTTTATGTCATTTTTATCTATAAATACTAAACATCTCTTATACTTAATAAAGGTGTTACAAACTTATTAAAGTTAATTATAAATGCCATCATTAGAAATAATGCACATTTTGCTTAAGAAACAAAGGGTCAAGGTGTTATGCAGTAAAAAAAAAAACATTTAGAATTTCAAAGGTTCTGTTTAAAGCATAACGTAAACCTGTTTTTTTTTTTCCTTAATTATTGTTTTGACGAGATGCTACCTCAAACTAAAGCCAAGATTCACTAACTCAGATAGTAATTTTTCTCTCTCTGGAAAATACACTGCAACAGTAAATTTATTAGTCTTTACAGTTATTATAGAGGACTTTTGAAGTGCTATATTCAGTGATATGGGGGAAGAAAGTATATTACTAAGTCTGAAGGCTAAGACACGACTCTAAAAATGTGCTTAAAAAGAGCAATTCAGGGATTCAGTAGAGGAAATTGAAAAGAGAAAATAGATGATTATGACGGCTGTAAGATGAAGTGCTTGTTAAGGACATTTGATACTTTGGCAGAAACATGAGTATAACATAGAAGCTTCTTCAAATAATAATTACAAAATAACATGGAGAAAATGTATCCTCTTTGACTACAAGCCCCTTGTATACAGGAACAAAGAATTCCAAGAGAAAGAATTTCTTCATCTGAGAGCTGAGGATCTTCATGAGGATCTCTATGATGTCCGAATACAATTTTAAAATACAGAAGCAAGGCTGAAGCATTCCAAACCAAATAGCTCATTGTACAGTAACATGCGAATCAGGCTGGGTTACAGGCTCCAGATGATACAGGATTCTCTACCATATCCATCATGAGTTAGTTGACTTATTAATTCAATCAATAAATATACGTATGGAGAACCTACTGTGCACTTACACTTAGCTGGGTGCTCTTCAAAATTCTGATCTAAAATTAGCAAACTCTCCTCTATCTTTGTCATCTTCTCTAAATGATTTCAGTTTTGTTTTGTTTTGTTTTTTGCCTTAAGAGAGCCATAAATGTCCCTTAGGGTTACCATGTCTTCTGCAGTGCTCTCAAACGGAGGACCCACCTAAACATCCCCCTTCCTATTGCCACTCCCAGTGTATTATTTCCTCTCCCTTTTGACAAACTCCTGCTCCTTGGAGAATCGACCATCTGCTTAAACCTCCCTTTCCCCCTCCCCTCATCCATGAAGGACTCAGTGCTTGGCTCAGGCTTCATTCATTCCAACTTCAGCTACCGTCCTGGGTCATTTCAACACAGGCTTGGGTTGCCCATCATTCAATTCGTTAACTACCTCCTCTTCTCCCTCAGTGACCACTGCTGAGTCACACCTAGGTCAGGAACCGCATCGTATCATAGCACTAATCTATGTCTGCCCCCTCCCCACCACAACTTCCCATCCTTCTAGTTCTAGTATTTAGAGTACACCAGTTTGTGTCTTTGCCTTTTCCCATTCTTTTCCCTTTCTTTACTTTTCTCTCTTTTTCTCCTTGTCCTCTCTCTTTCTCTCATTTTTCTTTTTAATGGAAACTCTCCACTTTCTAGCCATCATTTCTCTATATTCACGTCTTCCTTTATTCACTTTAAAATGAAACATTGTGATTAGATATCTTACTAAACTCTCACATTATTTCTGTTTTTTTTTTTTTTTTCCTGTAGGTTCTTTGGGGTCGCTATGTGTGTCATCTGTAAATAATGATAATTTTTTTCAGATTCATTACTTTCCAATTCTTGTGCCTTTCATTTATTTTTCCTACTGTTTTACCTAAGATATAAACAGGTATAATGTACTATTATAGTTTCTCTGAAAATCTAATCCAAATATTATCCTTCTCTCAATCTCCAAAGCAAACTCCTTGGTCTAAGCCACCATTATGTTTCACTTGATCGACTAACTTTCCCTCTAAAATGGAATGCCCAGTTTTACTCTGTTTCTCTCCATTCCTTCTGCACTTAACAGCCAGAGTAATCTTTCAAAAACACAGTCTGGGTGACGTCATTGCCTTGCCTTGAGGCTTCCGCTAATTGCTCCTAGAATAAAATCCAGAAGCTTTTTCAGAGTCTACCTCTTCGAGCTCTTCTTTTCTCACTAGATTTCCCCACACTGCTTTCTTTCTTCTCTTTCCTGAAGACAGCAAAGCTTTCCTGCCTCAAGTTCTTCTCCTTCTGCCTCGAATGTCCATTGCCTAAAGCACTCCGAATCACCCTTCAGGTCTCGGAACTCTATCAGAGAGGCCCTCCTCCTGCTCCAGAAATTCAGTCAGCTTTCTCTTTTTTAACATTTCATATAACTCTTCGCTTTTCTTTCAGAGCGCTTACTACCTTTCGTAATTATATATATATATTTATTTGCGTGACTCCTTAATGTATGTCTCTCCCATTATACTAAAAGCTCTGTGTTTACCCATCATCCCTAGCCTATGGCATTTTGCCCAGAAAACAGTGCGCTCCTAATAAATATTTATTAAATAAATAAACGAATGAATGAGGATAGAAAGATGAATAAGACACAATCCTGGCTCAGAGAATGCACTCACAAATCTTTCCTTCCAATCTCGATGATTTGTTTTCCTTACCAGGAATAGAAATGGCAGTTAGAAACCAGAGGACCTCCATGATCCTGGCTCCTTATTCCTTAGTGAGAGGACCTCGGGTCAGAAATTGACTGACATTAGCAATTGCGGCAGCCTGAATTGGGGTCTGAAAATGGCAGGAGAAGCAGGATAAATTGGGGCAAGAAACTAAATAGCAGATTTATTCATTACCCATCCAAATCCAGAAGCCAGAGATGCTAAAATACCCACAATTGGAATGTATTAGTTTGAATGTAGATCTAAACAATTCAGCACTTATATTTCTTTTCACACATTTGTTATTTATCCCTTCAATTCCTAATACAACATTTTTAATAGTGTTACATGTGAATAACTAAGGGAAAGATCCAGGCTTTTCCCCAAAAAAAGAAGTGGCAGCAACTGTTAGCTTTCAAAGCCAGAAGAAGCGAGTTACTTTAAAAAAAATGTGGATTCCCCACGTTTAAATGCAGGTTGAATGGCAAATGTGGGTTCCTTTTTAGAGATTCCATCTTTCTTCTGGTCTTCAATAATAATCCATCCCTCCTCACATTCAAAGACCCCTACACCTGTGCCCTGAATCCCATTCTCTCTCTCTCTCCTTCCCTGAGACCTGCACCTTGCATCACCCTGAACTTCAGCCTTGCTTACTCTCTCTATTGGAAATGTCCCGTTGAGTTATAAAGATGCTTGTTTCTCCTTTCTCTAATTCATGTTATCCTCTCACTACTACATAATTTATACCTTCCTTTCTCATTAAAGCCTTTCCATTTTCATACCTCCCACTCCTTAACCCACTGCAATCTGGCTTCTATGCCGCCACTCAAATAAAATCCCCTCTGGAATTACTTTCTATCTGATAAACCCAAAGAGCATGTTCTAGTCTTTATCCAGAGGTGTGCCAGCAAATGCTGAGCAACTAGCTTCTCAGAACGGGAGTCAAAGAGCCTGAATTTGTGTACTTGACTTTCAGTGGTGCAAATACATTCACCAGGGCTGATTTCAGCTACTAACTTGGCATTGACTGGCTTGCAAAAGTCCTACACATTTAACATTGGCTCTGGGAGCTACTACAAGCCTGCGAAACCTTCTGTTCCATGCGAATCTGGCAAACACTCCTTCTGGCTTCAACTCCCCATCATCTTGTATTCCATGAGACCACTGCCTTTGAGATCTCGTCTACTTCTTTGACCCTTTCTTGCCTGTTGTGCTCTTGGCTCTTCTTTCATCTCTTGCTTAAGAGTTGGGGTTCCCTCCCCTGGGGCTGTGCTCTATCCAATGCTGTTCTTTCTCAACAAACTTTCCTATTGAAATCAAACAAAATCTTATAGTTTCAAACACATCTCTCTTAAATAGCTCTACCGTAGCTGCTTGAATGGATATCGCTACTTGAAGTTCAGACAGGCTAGTCAACCCCAACATGTCATAATCTTTCCCATGGTCTGGCCTCAGCACCTCTGTTTAATATGGAAAGCGCTGCTTTGCTCCTAACTAATTCTAAAATTCACATCTGCCTCTCCATTCCTATCTCTCTTTGCTACTTCTGAGAGCTAGAATCAATCTATAAAAGGCAAAGTTAATGTTGTTCTTCCCTAGTGTCAAATTGTTCAGTGGGTCACCACTCACTGGTAGTATTTCTCCAGGTGTGTACTGTGTTCTAAGGGGAAAAAATAGGTTTTATAGTCAAATAAGTCTAGCGGTCACTGAATTAAACAAAGCAAAGTTTTGTTTTTGTTTTTTCTTTTCAGAACCTTTAATATGCTAATGTGCATCATAGATTTCTGAGAGGAATGGAATTTGTAGAAATTTCCAAATATATTTGACCAACCTAATCTTTTATTTTTTAATGGGAGGATGAGTTAAAACATGATTACATAGGGAGAAAAAGTTGAACTTACAGAAACAAGATAAAAAAGTGGTTGCCAAGGGCTGGAAGGTGGGAAAATAGGGATAGGTTGGTAAAAACGACCAAACTTTTAGCTCTAAGATGAATATCGCCTGAGGATCTAACGTAAAACCTGTGACTATAGTTAACAGAAAATACGGTTGACAGAAAATGCTGTACTATAAATTGAAATTTGCTAATAGAATAAAATGTAAATGTTCTCATCGATAAAGAGGTAAATATGTGAGGTGATAGATGTGTTAATTCACCTGATAGGGGATCTTTTCACAATGTTTACATATATCAAATCGTATGTTGTACACTTTAAATACCTTGCAATTTTATCTGTCAATTATACTTCAGTAAAGCTGGGGAAAAAACATAATTGCCTGGGAGTTGAGTTCAAGCTCTCTTCCTTGTTGCAATAGTCTTAAATAAAGCCTTCCTTTAAAAAAACACCATTACCACCTTGCAGTACACAAGCATTTCTCAGAATACTGTTTGGTGTAACTCTGGTCTATAGAACAAGAATCAAAAAACTCAAGAACCCCAAAGCCCTCTTTGACTTTGTCTCTGCCTACCACTCCAACCTTACAGCGTTTACTCCCTGTCTTAGATCTTACATTTCGATACTATATTTTTGTAGTTCACCATATAAACCATGTTGTTTGCCTCCATTCTTCTGTTCATGCTCTCCTCTGAGCAAGAGGTTCTCCTCTTTGGCTTTCTTGTCTAGGTAACACCTACTTCGACACTCAGTTCCAGTATTACCTCTCCCAGGGATTCCTTTCTGGTTTTCCCAGCACCCGCCATCTGAGCTAGATGCCTGCCTATGGTGTGCCCAGTGCACATCTCTATCATTGTACTGGCTACAGGGTTCTATCAACATATGTCTCTGTTTGCTTCCTCTCCAGACTGTGAGCTCCGTGAAGGCAGGAACCATGTCTTACTCATTTTCACCATCTGACATAGGATTTGTTTATATTAATTGTATCTTTCATCCTGATGATTGGAGATTGGCCCTGGAGAGACTGTCCCTCTTAGAGCTAGGTAATTTTAAGAGATAGCAAAGAACTCACCAGCAAGCACACCTTGTACATGCAGAGCAACCAATCTATCGCCCATACCTTCCACCACCTCCTTTCTTAGGTCCTCACAGGCACTTACACTCCGTCTCACTAGTCCCCTGCCTGATTATCCCAGGGAACAGACAACTGGAAATAGCCCCCACACTCCAGAGCCTGTTGAAAACTAGCCAGTCCTAAGCTTGTTTACTCTACTGCATCAGTTCATTCTGCAGAAACCACTGTAAATGCTCTTGCCCGTGTCTCCCCTTCACTCCCTCTGCCTCTTTCCTGACCCTGGTGCTTCCCCATGTAGCCCTGCACAGCCTCCTGATTCTACAGATCTGTGAGTATAAATTTCTTTCTTCCCGAGAATCATTTTCGTGTATGCCTGTTAAAAACAAATCCCAGGTACCTTTTAAAACACTGTCACATAGTCAATATTTAATAAATGTTTGTTGAATAAGTAATTAACTTACTGTTGGTAAGGATATAAAAACTGCCTCTCATATAGCCCTGTATTCTGGCATCAGTGGATCCAACTAGAAGAATATAATTGCCTTCCTTGACATGAATAGCTAAGCCATTATCTTTAAAGCAAACAAACAGAAATCTCCTTAAGGAAAACAGAGGAAGGAATTACATGCTGTTCCCGCCCTTCCCTGAACAGAGAGTGAAAGAAGTGGGAGCCGGGGAGGCAATGTGCAGGTGCAGTAAGGGAGTTAGCTTGCTCCGCTTCTCTCCTTCCCTCTTTAAATCCACCCCTTAAATTTCAGAATAGTGAGGAAAGTCCACAACTTAAGGCTAGGTAAACCCTGAGACAGCCTAGTTAAAATTCTGTCTAGGAGATGGCAGGAGAATTCCTTCCCCTCACTTCTGTATGAGGAGCACGGATACAAAAGCGTGTTGCTGCAGATCATCCATAAACACCCACAAGCAAATGTGAAAAGAGACCACGTCCTTCGTTTTTAGTAAAGCCTGGTCATTGAATTATGAGTTACGAGTCTTTATGTTGCAAATGCCAGAAAAACCTACCTCAAACTGGCTTAAACAATAACAACTCACTTGCATGCAAGAGATGAGTCTGGACTAGACTGATGCCCTTTTAAGGTTAAAAACAACTAAAACAGAAAATTCTTTCAAGAAAACATACAGATGCAATAAAACAATATTAAATGGGAGAAAAAGTATGAAAGCAGGATTCGGGACAAGGGTTACATGAGGCCAGAGAAGGTCAGGGTTACCTGAGGTCAGGGAGGTGTGACATGAGATGTGGAGGACGCCATATGGTTAAGATTTGGGTTATTTGTCAAAGTTTCACTTTTGTTTTTGCATAGATTTGGGAGTATTTGTTACATTATTGAAAATATAATAAATCTGTAAGCAAGCACATTTAGTTGGAAGCAGAGCTGGAACTGAAATGAAAACCTTCTGATCATGGTCCAGAGTTTTATAGGCTGCTCATGCAGAAGAGGAAAGCTGTTTTAAAGCGTGGGTGGGGGGCTCCTGGTCTAACAGCCCCTCCTCCACAGGGAGAGGGCAGGGCGGCTCTCCATAGGCACCAAGTCAGGTCCCTGTCTTAGGCTGAGAGAGGATTCACGCTGAAGAGTTTCAGATAAAATAAATGCACATATATTTCTCTCTTTTCTGTAGAGCAACAAATTTAAACAATAGCCATTCCTAAATACAATAGATTGATGGGTAAAATCAAGAAACCAAGAACAACTATCAATTAGCGAGATCCCCCTTTCACTGTTAACTGCAAATTTTCAAATACAGAACAATTAACTTTGGCATCAATAGTTAACACAATTTAGTAATGGGAGAGCAGTCTGATTAAGAAGCTAAACTTAGGTCACATTTTGATGAGTAAGATCCATAACAGGTAAGTCTGACTCTTATTAATCTCAAATGAAAAGGCTCTTGAAATAATCTATCACATGGTGGGTGAGGCTTCCATGCATGTGGGAAAAAAAAAAAAAAAAAGCATTTCAATATTTTCACCCTGACTCTTGGTTGATATTATTGAGCATTGGGTGAAAGGAGAAGTAAAAATCAAGTGTGAGCCTTATAGGAACTTTTTTCCTACTTTTTACCATGTTTAAAATTTTCTCCTAATGATTGGTCAATATCCTACCCACTAAAGCCATGATTCCTCCGGCAAAGTAAAGTGGAGCTCAATAATTTTTTGTAAATTTGATCAATACAGAAAGCCAAACTAAACCGCATGAGGAAACAGAACTCGCAAGGAGGCTGCGAAAGACCAGGCAGACCTGAAGGATGAATACCCGACAACAGCTGATCTCAGTGCTCAGCAGAGGCTTTACCGTCAGAACTCCTCTACAGACAACAGAGAGAGGATGGGAAGGATGGGAAGGAGGGAGAGAGACAGAGAGAGACAGACAGAGACAGAAAGACAGACAGACAGACAGAGGTTGCCTCTCACTCCAGGATGCTCGAGGCCTTAAGGAAAGAACATATATACATCTTGGTTATAAAATGTTTGTGTACAAGGTCAGGAAAGACTTTCCCCTACCCTCTTAGTTTCTGTGGCTGAACCTGAGAATCAAATTGCCGAAAGACAGATCGACAGGAGAAAAGCATACAGATTTTTTTTTTTTATGTTAATACTTCTACGTGTACTCAGAAGCCGTCATATAAAATAAATGGAGAGGAAAAGAAAGGACAGGCCCGAGAGCTTACATAGCACCGAAACAGAGTCAGAAACTGTGGGGACGATAAAAAGGAAAAGCAGGTTGGGTGTAGGGGCACCAACTGTGGGACCGTGACTAGGAAGAGGAAAGAGACCACACGGGAAAAACTAAAGGAAGATAAGGGTTATTTTAGTAAGGTTTTTTTTGGTACAGATTCATCTCGGCATCAATTTCCTGTCTTGAGTGATAAGAAGGCTCTCTCTCTGCTACAGGGAGGACACCTCTCTCATAGAAAATTTGTGCCCTGCTTTTAGGTAGAAAGGGGGAGGGCAGAGAATCCTTCTTGCATCTACTGTGTCTCAATTGCCTTCATCTCAAAATAATATGCTGAAGCAGCAAGCTTATTGAGGCATGGCATGCTCTGATGCCCTATATTTGCCATTCAGATTTTGTGAACTGTAACATAAATACACCAAGATTTTAGCACACGTGTATGAAGTCCATCACAATATGAAATACACACACACACACACACACACACACACACACACACACACACACACTGAAACTAAAAGTATTTCATTCCTATTTTATAGTATTTGTTTCACAGCTAATTCCTTCAGCGTTGCAGCCTCCTGCCAAACTAGAACTTTACTAAGCACTTTGGGAAATAAGAAAATGAAATAGAAATCCACCTGTCAGTGATCATTTTTCAAAGTAAGGGAAATTAGATATAGATATAAGTAATAAATATTAATAAGGATAAGACAGGGTAGAAAGTCATTCCATAAGACAGGGACACAAAACGCTATTCCAGATGTGGGCGTGGGGGCCAGGCTCAAGCACTTAGGAAGGCTCCACGAAGGACAACTGAACTGATCCTTGAAGCATAGTAGGATTTGGAAAGTAGGGCTAAATGAGAAGAGCAATGGCATAGAACTGGAAAAATGCAGCTCGTGGGTAAAAGAGAGCGAGTGTTTGGTTAGAGCCAAGGGCAAGATTTATTCATGGGAATAGAGGATCCTAAGATCGGAAATGCTGGCTGAGGTCACATCATGATGGGCCTCCAAGGTCAGGCCCTGAGAGGCTTGAACTTGATTCTAAAGCCAGGGGAGGCTGTCTGAAGGCTCAGTAGGTAGGAGGAGGCACGGTATGATCACAGCTATATTCAGGAAGACGGAATGACAACGCTGTGCAAGATGGAGGAGGGGAGCCTGGAGGGGAGCAGAAATGAGGCTCTGTCAAATCAGGGAGCAGGGATTATATGTCCTAATAAAGTATCACACTTCATAATAGTGTCCACAGTTTGTAATGCAACTGGCCCTATTTAAAACGGTGATGTCCTCGAACTAGCACGAGAGGCAATTTTATCTGTTTTAATATGGATTTTAGCCTAAGGAGATTTTGTAAGAGTTAAGTTACTCTTGAAAATAAAGCATTTTCACAGATTAACACTGCTGAATTCACAGGAAACCACGGAAGAATCACACAGGGCAGTGTCAACTGCTTTCAGAGAATACAGATAACAACTTTGGACCCTTTAGAGACTCCGTTGATCCATCTCAGTTAAGGTGACATTAGGGCTTCTATTTGAGTTTTACCACTCTGTTCATAAGAATGGTAGCTCCGAGAGAAGAACAATCAAAACTGATCTTTATTCAATACGACAATCAATGGTAAATGATGCTAACCGGATAGGTATTTGGATTTAGAAGTCCTCTAAGAGGTCTAAGAGGACTGTGGAAACATTCCAGTTGATTAGGCCTGATCTGTCCTAACAATCCTTGATATATTTATGACTGAGAGAGAAAAATGAGACTTTAGGGCCATCTTCATTCATCCACCTTTTGTTCTTTGCCCTTCATGGCAGATGTAATCAAATAGAGAAACATTAACCACATAAAAACATACAAATAGACACATGTTTACTAATCGCGGTGAGTGTTCTGACAGGATAAGAACTGGACGCCATGAGTGAGAATGACGGGGTAGATGTAGGGGATCAGAGAAAGTGTCTCAAAGGAAGCAGGATTTCATCTGAAGTAGAATTCAGCCAGGAAAAGGAGATCAAGAATTTCACGCTAAGACAGAATCTCTAGTCAGGTTAATTATAATAATTACACTGAAATTACATGACCCTAGTATACATTTCATTGGACCTAGAGGTATAACATAAAAATATTATAGATCACCTAACAGTATGTGAAAATGTCACCCATTAATTTTAAATAGCAATTTGCAATACTAAACTATTTGGCTTGGGGCAATATATTTTCGTGTCTTATGAAATTATTAATTCTCATTAAATGCTAATGATCCTTCCTGCAAAGATTAGAACTAATTAACTGCTCCTTTCACCTATGTTAATTTATTAGTCACTCATGATGAATCCAGAAAATGTTTCTGCGTTAGTTGCTCAAAGTAAGTTTTGTGAATAAGATATAAACACACAAAGTATGCAAAAAACCAAACACTACAAAAAATAAACATTGCCATCATTAGCTAATAAAGTTGGAAAGCAGATGGACAAGAGGGATAAACATTATGATATATTAAATACTCATTCACCTAGCATTAGTCAGGTGACCAAACATGTTTCCATAGTAACGGGTGCTGGTGTAATAGCACTGTGCCTTATCCTCATTTCAGAATCAGAAGTGGGTAACTGAAACAACTAAAGTCTTTAGCATTGTATTCCTTTACTTACATTGTATTCCTTTACTTACATTGTATTCCTTTACAGTAACAAAAGGTAGACCGCTCTTGCAGATTTTTTTAGAACCAGGAAGATTTCAAGCAAAGAAAACCAGCAATGGCACCCAGTCATGAGTGCATACGTAAACAGGAGAATTTGAGCATTTCCCAAAGTGTGATCCCAGTATCAGGAGCATCAGCATCCCCTTAGAACTTGGTAGAAATGCAGGTTGGTAGAAATCCACCTTGGCTACTGAAGCTGGGAGGCTCAAGGGACAGCCCTGTGACCTGTGTTCTGAGCGGTGAACTCTGGGGCATGCTGAAGGTTTTCTGAAACCGCACTGATTTTAAAATGCAACCAGGTTTAAAAGCTCACCTCGATTTTCTTGCAGTTTCCTAAAGTTATTTTCTTCCATTTCTTTCAAGTCAGAACAAGCTGAAGCCGTGTAATAGCGTATCATTACTAACTCAAGAATTTACCAATAAATTTAAATTGTTGAACTCTTAAAAAGTGGAACTTTGACCTCTGAATATTTTGAATATGTTGTGGATTTAAAATGCTGAGGTTTACATGCAGTCTGTGCTATCATAAATGTGGTTTTAGTTAGTACAACTTATATTTCATGGTAAATAAAAATGTGACATTTATGTAAGAAACCTACTGTATTTTCATTTGCAAACTTTTACATATTTTAATATATCTCACATGGCATGCATTAAAATTACTAGCTGCCTCTTTTTAGGAAAGCCTGTTATGGATCAGATCCAATTTTTTTTTTTAAATATAGAAAATTAAATAATCGCTCTTCACATTGTAAAAGGACCACCTTTGGCTTAAAAATGTATTTGTCTCACATCATCTAAAAAAATCAATTTACAAAGCATTAAATATATGAACAATTTTCTGACGTATGTATCAACTAACTCGGTTGTATTCAAATGCACCAATTTTTATGTTACAAGTGTGTCATACACATATGTCATTTCCTGACACCAGAAGGACATCTGGAACCTCTCCCCAGTGTACAGAAGTTGCTCCTTGTCCACAGGGACTGCATTCCAAGACCCCCAGCGAATGTCTGAAACTGAGGATAGCACCGAATTCTATTTATACCATGTTTTTTCATACACACACACACACACACCCCTCGATGACAAAGTTTGATTGATACATTAGGTACAGTAAGAGAGTAACAACAATAACTAATAATCAACTAGAACAATTGTAACAGTAAACAGTAATAAAAGTTATATGGACGTGGTCTCTCTCTGTCTCTCAAAATATCTTACTGGGCCATACTCACCTTTTCATTTGTAGGACGCACTTCATGGCTTCTCTCTGACCTGTCTGAATTGTCAGCATCACTGCTCTTGCACTTCGGGGCCATTATTAAGTAAAATAAGGGTGGCCTGGGCACCAGCACCCCGACACTGTGACAGCAGATCCGATCACCCAGAAGGCTACTAAGTGGACTAATGAGCCGGCGGCGTCTACAGCCTGGAGCTGATTCATGCCCTGGGCGGGATGGTGCGAGATTTCATCCCACTACTCATCACAGCTGCGCAATTAAAAATTTACCACTTGCTTATTTCTGGAATTTTCCACTGAATATTTTTGGACTGCGGTTGACATGCGTAACTGAAAGCAAGATTGTGGATACGGGGGGAAGTACTGTACACCTAATGCCTCCTCGCTGAGCACAGCCTGATTTCCTGCAGGAAGGTTTTGTCTGATCTCTCTTCTGCTCCACGAGCTGCATTTTTAGAGGTTTTCCAATGCTGTGAGAAGTCAATTAAATAAACAAAAAAAAAATTTTAATTAAACCTATGTGTAAGAAATGGAAAGGAACATCTTAGAGCAGGACTTGCGCCGATGCCAAAGGCAGTTCTAGGAGGAAGCGTATCAAGTGTTTTGAGTCACTGGAAATTAATATCACAGCCAGTCAAGCATGCAGCATACCTAAGACCTCCTCCCCTGGGGGAACCGGGCTGACACAGACTGACGGGGCAGCGAGGTATTTGGCCATATGAATTCTAGAAGAGCTTAATGAACAAAATGAAGCAATACGAGTTGGTTTCTCCTATTCTTCCTGCTATGGACGTCTCAAGGAGTCCCCAGAAAGGACAAAGAGCTGCAGTGTCACATAACTATATTAGGGACTACAATTTCTTCCTGGTAAAAACCTAGAGATAAAGCTAGGGAAAAGTTCCCACTTACTATACATGCGATGACACTCTTTTTTTTTTTTTCTATCTACACGACCATAACTAAGTTTAGGGAATACATCTCCTTAAAGTGAAGATAAGCTCGAATTGGACTGAACTCGGAACCACATATAGTTTTCTCATTAGATTAGCAGGGATGCCACTACCTTCTCTTACAGCATGGAGGACAATGAATGCTGCCATGTACGGAACTCCCGGGGCACAGTGCCTGGCATACAGCAGGAACTCCGTAAGTGTGCCTATGTGTCATCACGATCAGGCCCATCATCAGATGAACCACAGCATCTATACCGTCATGCTCTTTGTATTCGGAATATTTTATTTACAAAATTCGACAATGTCTGTATGACATAAATCTTCCAGAATCCAAACTCCACATTAGTCCTGAACCTAAATTGCATTTTAATCGCCTTGCACTAAGAGAGCAAAAAACCTAAACCAGGTGGAACGCAGTTCTACTTCGTCCATGGCAGAGTTTCATAGATGTCTCAAAAAAAAGCAGTCTTCATCATGTTTAAGTTCAGGAAAAACAATTCCTGACATAATTCCCGAATAGCTCGATTTTTCCTATTGATGACTGGATACTTTTAGAACCGAAAGTGAAATGTTCTAGGCCGCCCACTCATGGCGTAAGGCACCACAGGAGGCATGCCAGAAGCCACACTGCAAGTCAGCACAGGGCTGGACTGACACCGGTCCCCAGGCCCCACGCCAGGCCGTCTTCATTATCACAGAGGCATCAAGCATAAACTATACACAAGAGTTCCCCACCTCATATGAAACAGCACACTACCAAGGATTATGCAAGCTTTCCATCTAAAAAGTACTTTTCACAAAACATTTAATCCTCCGAGTTTCTAATGAAGCAGAGAGACACTGAAAACTCTCGCTTAAGTATTTCAGTTGAAATACTTCATATAAAAGTTAAAAAGTGTTTTCACGTTTAAACTAAATAATTTGAAGCCTGTAAAGTACACACAGCATACAGGAATATTTACTTCAACATTCACTTACTTTACTGAGATTCTGAGTACCAAATCGACTCACTGACTCAGATTACAAAAAGATTGTCTTCTCTACCAATGACCTGGTTTATTATCCAAAAAAATTTAAAAGAATATTGTGATGTTTATCCAAGGCAATCCATCACTCACACATGCATCTTTCAGTATGTAAAATACCAGCCCTCCTTCTCTTAAAGTAAATTTACATTTGGACAAAGGGTTTTTTTGGAATTTGATAAGCTTATCGACTTAAGATAAAAATTCAAACTCCAATTTCACAAACTGGCTAGAAAATTTAATGTCTTTCTAGGGATAGTATGAATACCAATATTACCAGCATTTGTGCCTTCTCTAATTCTTTTTTCTTTATGCATAAATGGAAAGAATTCCTTTGATTTACGCCAACTGCTTCAGCAATCAGCTTCCCTTTGTAAAGGAATCCATCACCCATATGTCCTGTTACCTCTCTGAGTAAATTTTGACTTCAGAATTTATCCCATCCATAGCAGAAGCATTCGTGTAGAATTTTTCTCGTTCTTATTTGTTTCCTTATTTTCTCTCTTTGAAACCTGTTCATTTTGCTTAAATGGAAAACATCAGTGAATCTACACAAGCTTCACAGTAAAGAAATGCCAGTTATAAAATCTCTGCATTCTATTACTTTCTTCAATTTCCAGGTTCAAAAAAAAACCCTTAGATTTTCTATATTTCTCTTGTCATTCATTTTTTTTAAAACGAACAAAAAACCTGGAGAGTTACTATTTTGGTTCTTATTATGATGAAGAAAACAGAACCAAGCAGAGTAAAAAACAAATAAAATTTTAAAAACCAATAAAATCAAGGAAGGACAAAAGAAAAGCAATAAAGTTTAACACTTCCAAAGAAGATTCACTCTGAAATATTTTTGTTTCATCCTTAGTTATATCAAAGTTCAAAATAATATGGATATTTTTAAAAACAACAGTTTGTTTCTTTATTTTCATACTATGATGTGATTTATGAAAAAGTAGAGAACGGGGAGGGGGGGTTGAAAAAATTAATTCCCAAAATTCTTCTTTTAAAATTTCAGCTATGATCGAAAGGAGTGTTTCTTCCCATTCTAGATCTCACTCTGTAGAGCTGCCACTCCCCACCCTTTGGGCTTTCTTCTCCTTTATATTACTATATCTCAAAATAAGCCCTTTATTTTGCTATTTCCTTTATCTTTGTCTTCTATTCTTTTTTAAATTTCCTTCTATAAAAAGTTCATTTTTCACTCACCCACCTCCAACAAACAAACAAACCATTTCCCTTCTCCTCACGTAAAACATAATGAATTAACATTCTACGATTCATTATTGTGACCATAAATCTACATAGCTAAACCGTACAAGGTTCTGTGATATTGTTTCCCCAGATATTTTCTTATTTGGTCCTCTCTGAACCTACCTCTGAGTCACCTACACACTCTCTAAAACAAACCTCCCGTCTTCTGAGGAGCTGGGGAGAGGTAAGCCGCCCCACTCTGTGAGGGAGGAAGGGGATCTGGGAGGCCAAGTTGTAAAGTCTTCCAAGCAGCTCTTGAAATGTCAGTGCTGCTGGCACCCCCTCTCTCAGAGGTCTCTGTTTCCTACGAATTCCTGTGGCTTTCTGCAGATCCACAGAGAGAAACTGGCTCTCCACCCACAGGCTTGAGTTTCAACCTCATTCAAACTGCTAAATCAGGTATCACTCATCTGCTTTCCCAAAGCTTTGTTGACATCTTTCGTCTGTTGTCATTTCCTTCCATTCTCTTTGTTCTTGTGGGTTTGTTCCATTTTAATCCTTTAATGTCCTTTTAGTGTGGTTTATAGAGACAACACAAATAAATGCATCTGCCCAATCCATCATGATTAACTGGAAGTATTTGTGCTCATTATTTGCAAAGCATGATTTTCTAAGTCTTTTTTTTTTTTTTAACATAATCACACCCATTTCTCTTTTGACCACTCTAAGTTGTCTAGTTGCCTGCAGGTAAGTATGACTCATTAATTGGGATAATCTTTTTTTTTAAGTGGGGACAACTTTCAGTCCTAAGTAAATTGTAAAGTAGATGAAATTCATTTTCAATGTTTTTAGCCTGTCCATTCTTTTGTCATTTTCCCCACTTGATGGCACCCTTCTCCAAGATCCATTATCTTTATTTTCTCTCTCTCTCTCTCTTTCTCTCTCTCTCTCTCAAAGGTAGAGAGAAAACAAACTTATTCATACTATGGTGTGAATGATTGACATCATTAAAAAGTGCTTCTCGGGGTATTAAATAAAATGAAAAATTCTAAACTGAAATTAAGGTAAACTGGAATTTCCAAAGATGTATTTTGGAAACTCTCTCTGGGAATAGGAATGTGTTGGGAGTGTAATAGAGTAGAGTGAAAATGAGAGAGAAGAAACAAAGAAAACGAAATAGGATGAACTGACAGAGAAGCTAGATTTGTGACAACATCCAACTTCAAAGAGATCATTTAATATTTGTCTTTCTACATATGCAAATCTGGAGAAGCCAGAGTAAAAACATTTAAAAACAAAATTCTATTAACTGCAGAAACTACAACAAGAGACATGGCACTGTGAAGATACAAATACCATGAAAATTCTTTTATGTTTTGTAAACAAAATAATTAATTAGGAGTGTCCCTAATTCCATTTGTATCCCTACCTACTTCACATTAGTAAGTGACATGACTTTTCCGGTTAATGATATCTGTAGATAGAACACGGAGGTTTTGACAGGGACATAAATTTTTATAGACTACTCCAGGGCAAACATAATGGAAAAGATGACACTGTTTACCAGAAGAATAGCATTGGTTTTCGTATGGAAAGCAAGAAACTCTAGTGACTACTAGAAATTATTATTGAACCTTTCTAGATCCATTATCTCTAAGGCAAGTGGCCAGCACAAGCAGAGAAATGGAAGTAGGACCCTCTTGCTTGAAAAAGGAAAAAGGAAAAAGAAAAAAACCACAACAATGAAAAAACTACTTTGTGAATCAGCCTACTCTGCATCTTAAAATGTATGGATTTACTTAGAGAGGAATTTTAATCTGTTCATCTATAGAATTAAGGAACTGGCCTAGCTGGATCCATGGTTACCAAGGGAAGAGTGTGAAGCAAAACCGTCTGTCATTAAATTTCCACCAATCTGCAGCATAATGAGAAAATAGAGAGTTTTCACGAACTTAACTTTACCCAATTTAAACAACTTTACTATTCTAAGACTGTGTTCTATCTTATATAAAACAGGAATGATAATGGACAGCTGTTTTTCTTTTCTTCCTTCTTTCCCCCTCCCTAGTCCTACTTCTTCTTTGAATTGTTCTTACTTACTAGCACAGTTTAAAAGCTGATGAATTTCTATTGATCACCCAACATTTAAAAAATAAAAACACCTACTGTTCAATGACATATATCGAAAACCTCTTCCAATATCAATGCAAATTAATTCAAAATAGTTCTCTAGTTTTATTTGCACCAGTGGATCTCAACATAGTTCTTTCAAACCTTGGTCATTTTCTTATGTTGTTATACTTCTATGTCGGTCTATGTTTAAGTTATAAAAAAAGAAGTAAATTTTTAAAAATGCAATAAGTACTCATTTGAAAGTCAACTGTGGTAGTGTAGGGTCCACCCAGGTGCCTGGCGATGGCAGACTGTGGGAGTCATCTTGAAGATGAAATTACACGGTAAGCTCACTCTCTACTTGGATTTTATGTTACATATTAGTGATGAAATAACATTAATAGGTTTTTAAAGTATTTTTGTTCTTTTTCTCCATTAAGATTAAGAAAATCTCAGTTGTCCACATCAAAGAGTAAGGACAATAATTACAAGAAATCACTTCAATATGTACATCTCCAAGATAATGATGCTCAGCTTGGTTTTGTTCATATTGTGAGATATATCTCACATGGTATTCTAGCAAGTTCTCCCTCACTGATTATATCAAGCTAATATCCACGGAAATTGGCAAATCCATTGTTCATGCCTGACAAGAACATGTTTTATAACTTTTGATCATAAAGGTCATTTTTACTCTAAAAGTACTAGATAAAGATTCAGAGACTTAAGCTCCTGTCTTAGCTCTGTGTTTCACTTTGCAACTTTGGTTAAATAACCTCACCTCTTTGTGCTTCGGTGTCCTGGTCTACAAATGGAAAGAATAATATCTCTTTAGATCCTCATGACACTCTTGTGAGGTAGATAATGGCTCTATGAAGCAATTTCTTCACAATGGATAATTAAGGGCTCTGTCATCTTACGAAGGCCACTGAAACTTCTTTTTGAACTTTTCTATGCAATTAATTTTCCTGTAATCACTGTTTAGTTTATAGGAAGAAATAAAATGATTTCAAGGTCCATAAAACCAAGTAAACAGTAGGCAGTGATTAGTTTGAAGGAATATTAGCAGCTACCAATCCATGAACAGCTGAACATACAGACCTCCACCAGTGGTTTCCCCAAAATTTCAAATATTTCAAGAACTCTGTTTTAGTGGCAAAATACCTTCATAACTCAAAAATATATATTGACTAAAGAACTACAAAATTAGTAATGCTTTTGAGTGAATTTGTATTTTCCTAATCATAACAGCTACTGTATACATTTGAGAATTAGCACATAGACAATAATAGATGAGCAGAGAAATCACGGGAGCTCAGTAGTTTTTGACCCTTAAGTAAACCAGCTTGACCTATAGCTAACCCTTGCCCTGTTTTTTTTTTTTTTGTCTTCGAGTAGAAAATAATTAATTTCTCACTTAAACAAAATGGGAGGAAATAAAGTAAATTAAGAAACAGGCAATTTCAACCTTATTAGTTCTCTTTTTAAATCTGTGAATTGGTACAGCCAATATAGAAAACAGTATGGAGGTTCCTCAAAAAACTAAGAATTAATCTACAATATGATTCAGCAATCCCTCTACTAGGTATTTACTCTAAAAACTTGAAAACCCATATCCGAAAAGATATTTGCACACCAATGTTCAAAGCAGGATTATTTACAGTGGCCAGGACATAAAAGCAACCTAAATGTCCTATGATAGAGGATTAGATAAAGAAGCTGTGGTACACACATACAATAGAATATTACTCAGTCATAAGAAGAGATGAAATACTGCCATTTGCAACAGCATGGATGGACCTCAAGATAATCATGCTAAGCAAAATAAGCCAGACAAAAAAGGTTGAAAATCAAATGATATTACTTATATGTGGGATATAAACCTAGAAGCAACAAATGAACAGGACAAACAGAGATTCATAGTCATGGACAATAGGCTAGTGGTTACCAGAAGGTAGTGGGGAGCGGGGAGGAGAGAGGAGGGAGGTAGACAGGATAAAGGAGGTTAAATATGTGGTGATGGAAAGAAATCTAACTATAGGAGGTGTACACAGTGTAAATATATATGCCTTACTGTTAAAATGTACAGCTGTAACTTACTGGATTTTGTTAATCAATGTGACCATAAAATTTTTTTAAAATAATAATAATAATAAATCTTGGAATTAATTAGTATTTAATTCAATTTATCTCTTGTTAGAAAATCTTTGCAAGTTGTTGAATCTTTTAAAAGTCTGAATTATTAAGTATTTGCTATCTTTGAGAGTGGTTTTCAGCAATGTCAGATCTAACAATTCTTTCCTAAAACGAATAATCTCTAATATCCCCTTTAATAGCCTGCTTTGTTTATCCAATAAAATAGTTGAAAATAGCTTCTCAATAGTAATTTAGCAAAGAAATAAAAGGAAAATAACTCATAAAATACATATTTCAACATGTATATACTCAGATTTGACTACACTAAAAGACCTAATTAAGTAGTTAGATTCTTACACTGACTTAAAGATTGTTTTGATTTAAGAAAAAATAATGTCATTCCATAAAAGAGATACACCAAAATGAACAGAGATACAAGAGTACACTAGAACAAAAAAGATGGTGTTAGGATAAGTTATAACATATCAGATTTATTTGTATATAGTAAGAAAAAATAATCCAGACAAATTTAAGAGAAAATACAATATTCTCAGAAATGATCTGGGCCTAATCTGTAAAATATAAAATCAAAATAATTCCCTATGTGACTACAGAGAACATGTCAGTTATTTTAAAATTATACCAAATGTCAAAACATAAATTCAGGCTCTAGGACTTAAAGAGACTTGGGCGATCACATCTTTCAATACTACAGTGAATATTGGATGGATGTTTAAGAATAAGTAAACAAAACAGACTGTAGAGCAGCTATATGGTAAATGTCAGAGACACATCACAGCAAGTTTGAAAAACGATACACAATCCTCAAAGAAATCAGTTTACTATGTGGTGTTCATTGATTTCTTATTGTACTACAAAAAATTAAGTGTGTAGATCAATGATAATGTAAAATATTTTAAAATACTATTTATTAAAATTTAGTGTGAGTTCTGCCTTTCATGTGCCTCAATATTATTTAGTTTCTTAGTCTGGTAAAGGGAGTCTCAAATCTCCTTAATTACACGATGCAGCTGATTTCCGTGCTTTTGCAGTAACTACACAACTGACCCCACTGATACACCCTTTTCAACGAACTGTGTACAACAGAGCAGGGGCCGGGAGTCGGGGGAAAGTGAGGCACTCACTTTGGGCATAAAATTTAAAGGGTGCCTTAAATTCACACTCAGTAACCAAGATAAAACTATTTTAATGCAATCTTGGAAAACGTCAAATTGATGCCCTAAAAATCTATGATGAACAAAGTAACAAAACTTTAAAGATCAGATCTACAGAGTAAGATTTCAGTAATTCTGATACAATATCTTTATGTCACTTAAGCTTCCCTCTCCACAGTGGCTTTTTCCTAAATTATAAGCCTTTTTGTGTAGATTATAAAACTTTTCAGTATTACTTTACATTGAAGGGTGATTGATTTATACTTGTACTCAAATACTACTGACACACTTGTAGGATGTTGTCCAGTGCATCTTTTTAAACTCCAGTGGGGTGCAGGACAAATTTTCTCTTTGCAGAACTTAATCAAGCTTTAGGGCCATCAAGCATACCCGGCATCCTCCCCTAAACGCCAGTGGTACCCCCACAGATCAAATCATTGTGTCGATGACAAATGCCCCATTTGTTTCCAAACTCTCCAGCAATGTAGGACCTGCCTGAGTGAGAACTACTGGAGATGATAACTTGAAAATGTTAGTCAATCAAATGAGCGCTTGGCTATATGTAAGCATCTTTTGAAAAATGTCTTGGATACACATCTAACGTTGATCTGACGTTTAATAAAGTCACACTTAAAGGCTAAGGTTTTTTAAAAATTAAAGAGCTTTTTAAAGTCCTGCTTTCAAAACTAGACAAATTAAAAGCTCAAAGCTGAAGCATCCACAGTGCTAATCACAATATTCCATCTAAAGCTCTCACCTGGAAAAGGCATAAAGGCTATACAGCAGCTCATTTCTTTCTTTTGTCTAGCCACTTAATGCAATTAAGGGTTGTTATGTTTTATTTAATCATGTCTTTAACCTTTTTGTTCCAAATTTAGGCTTTTTGATTTTGGTAGTATGTCATGCTTCTCGATAAATTATTTCCTTTGCATTAATTTGCAATAATAATCAACTTTTCATTCTCCAAAGTCCATTTGTAGAGGGGAAAAAGGTAAAATTTAAGAGTAGTAATGTCCAAAACCCCATACATTAAAAAAATCCTAAAACTTCATGGATTTTGCTGTGGTAACTAATTCTAAAGGCACATATAAATTATCGAGTTTTTGTAGTTTTTTTTCATTTAGGCAATGGCAGCATCCAATAAATAGAAAGTCAGATTAACTAAAAATAGTCCTAGGTGCATCTGAATTTTTCCCTCCACCTGAATAGTGTGCTAATTAATGCCACTTAAAGGTGCATACCTTTGACCGAGTCCCAAATATTTAATCATACATTTAATTTAACTAACAGTTATAATCATAACAGTATGAGCATTCTTTATTGTGAATAGACATCTTAGACAATTAAAATAAAGAGTCTTTATTAAAAGCATCCCTGTATGCTTGATTATTTGGATAATTAAAAATTAGGGCTGGTGTTCCCAGTAACATCAACCATAATGTCCTGCACAACTGCTGAGCACTCAGCAGGTCCCTTAAGTACAATAAAATGTTGTGAGTTTTCCAAAACTTGTTTCAGCCACAAAGACAGTCAATTCAATTAACTAATCAATTACTTAGATTGTCCACTTTTCTGTTGTCCTACAATATCTTACATTAGAATTAAAAACATCAAAGAGTAAGGCAGAAATAATAAATCATTTGCCTTTTGAAATTCTTAAGACATGCAGTTTTCAAATGGCTTATAAAAATCTGGTCTCTTACAATATAGTCGGTAATGTAATACATACATACTGTGTACGGTGTCACACGGGTAGACTTATCTGGGTGAGCACTTCATAAGGTATGCAAATGTCTAATCACTATGTTATGCAACTGAAACTAATATACTACCCTATGTCAACTGTAATTGAAAATTTTTAATAATAAAAAAATTAAAAATGATAAAAATAAAAACTGCATGATAAAAAATAAAATGCTGCATCAGTAGAAGAAATATACAAGTAAACTTACCAATTTTCCTTTTATTTTTTAGTTTGTTTGTTTTGTAAACAGAATAAGTCCAAGTGAGACTTTTAAAAACCTAGTTAATGATTTATGGTCCCAAGATTATTGCATTAGAAACTTTTCCTTCCCATTTCGGTAATTTATTTTTGGCACAAGAATCTAGGCCAAAAACAAAGCTTCCTGAATAATTTCTGGAATGGAAACTGTTGAAAATTCTCTATAAATATACTTTGAGTTTAGAGCATTAAAATTATATCAAAAACCCAGTCTATAACACAAAGTATGTTATTACATAATCCAGCAAAATATATGTCTTTAAGGAAAATTTACATGTCTGCAAACTCCTTTCTGCAAATACAGGCAAAATTATGTTCTATCTGAAGCATGAAATTTGGTAAGTAGCAAATTTATCTAGCTATGTCCTCAGTAAATATACTCCTTATCAGTCATCACTAACAAACATTTATTGATTACATACAAAATACAGTCATTTCTCTCAAGAAGTTTAAGGTGCAAAAAAGAATATTATAGAAGAGAATATAAAATGACTGCTATTTGCATAGAGCATGCACATTTATATAAAAATTCCAAAATGGAAAACTAGAAAAGTTTTTAAAAAATATTTTTTAAGTTCAATAAATGGTTTCTTGTACTCTCACAGGCATTAAATAGTATACCAAAAATACATGATAATGAGGCATCATCCTCAAGAGCAACAAAGACATACCTGTGGAAGGAAGTTAACTGGCTGGAAAACTAAGGTGGCCTCAGACCCCCTGCACTTGCAATGGGCTCCTCCCCAAATCTAGTATCTGACTTTGTTCTAAAATTAATTGTGAGGGTTGCATGATGCTGTAAATATGCTAAAAATCACTGGATGCTACTATTAACTGGGTGACTTGTATAGCATGTGAATTATATTAATATACAATACTGTGTAGTTCACATGCAATATCTAGTATACTATATCACTATACTATATATTAGAGCACTATACAATGTTATAAATAGCTTTATTATGACAAAGTGATTTTTTTAAGCATACACAGTCAAATCACAGAAGAGAACGCAAGTTAGTATAAAGAAATTGTCAACATCCCTAGTGATCAAAGAAATACAAATTAAAGCAATAAGGAGATACAATTTTTACGAATCAAAATAATAGGGTAATAGTTTTTAAATGAAAGATCTCACTCATGTAGAAATATGAGAAGAGAGGTACTCTCATATATTGTAGGTGGGGTACAAATCAGCACAGCCTTTTTTGAAGGCAGTGTAGCAATATATATCAAGAATTCTAAATAAAGTAATACTCTATTTCAGTAGTGTTGCTTATAAATTCATCCTAAATATGAAAAGAAAAAATTGTTATGTACAAAGAGACTCTCATCTCCTGCGAGTAGAGACCAGAAAAGGCTGAGGGTCAAGTCCAAGACTCAATTATTACAAGAGTAATGGAACCTGAGAAGAGGCTGAATTCTCAAGCTAGGCCAGTCTACCCAAGGATGGGGACTGTTGGGAAGCGGTTAACCCTAAGGCATGGGCTGGGGGCATCTTGACTTTCTACCTTCTCCCCAGCCTCTGGGCCTGCAGAAGTGGCACACATCATCTTGAGAAAGGCCAGCCAGTGCTCCCGCCTTGCCTGGAGATGAGCTGAGTCCTCTACCTTGAGAGAGCACAGGCATTCACCCCCATCTCACCCCACCTCCCTTTCTGGCCATCAAAAACATAAGTAGGGGTAAGTCATAACATAATATAGCCTGCTGAGGGAGAAAAGAAACTGCACCCCCAAAAGGAGCCATAGGACCAAACACACACGCACACACACACACACACACACACACCAGCAGAGGCTAAGAGAGTACATTGGGATGGGTCCCGAGGGTGTTGGATCAAAGTGAGTAGAAAATAAAACTGCATAAAGGCAAACTGATCACTATGGAGCACAACCCTATGGCTCAGGCTTTGACCCTGACAAGCATCCTGGCAGATGATGCCAACACTGCTAGGATGGCCCTGAGAAGCTTGTAGAAAACATGGCTCCCTTGGATGAAGAGAGGATGCCAGAACTGCCACGGCAGATAGGCAAACAAATGTTCAAAAATGGTCTAGAGTGGATATGCTATGCTAGGCCAGAAAAACCCATGGGCCAACAATGTCCTGTGGGAGAGCCCAGGGGACATTCTGTTTAATAAACGGGAAAAGCACTGGGGTGAGAGGCGCCAACCTCGCTGTGACGGTCAGTGTGGTTTTCTACAGTGTTGGACTGACGCTGGGGGCTGGGCTCCCTGATCGTGATGGGGGGCAGAGTCCTCAAGTAACAAAGGGCAGCTCGTGGGCAGTTACTGTAGTGACTGGCAAGTTTAGATTGACAGTGTTGGAGGCTGGGGAGGTGTCTGACCCACTGAGATGTGGAGATGATTAATAGAGGAGGGCACCCTGAGGGACAGGGTGGATGAACAGCCAAAAAGCATATTGCTCAAACTGTACAAATCAAGAGAAATCAAGGCTGGATCTTCAGGAGACTGAGAGCAGCCACCACAATGAAAAATTACCATACTCTGCCTAGTTTTGGATTTGAGCCATTACTCAGGTTCGGAAACCACTGACTAAGAATGTGCTGGGTCCCAAGAGGAAGAATTCTGTCATACGTGGCAAGTATGTTTGATAAGGATTCTCCAAGTCCTTCCCCCAAGGGGACTTAGAGCCATTCACTTCAGTACGCTGGGACAAGGAGAATTCCTGGAAACTTCAAGGACATAGGGCCTGAATTAACACTGACACCCAAGGACCTAAATTGTCATCACACTCCCCCCACCAGCCTGCCTCAGGTAGAGTGGGCACTTTCACGAGCCAGGTAACAAATGGTTTCATGCACCAGCCAGCAGTGCTGAATGCATAGATAATTGGAATAGACAGGCTTGGTGGTTGGCAGAAAGCCCCACACTTCTTCTGTGGCCTGTGGGGCATGAGCTACCCCAGTGGGAAGGGCCAAATGGAAGCTCTGAAACTGCCTCCTCCCACTCCCAGCCTAGCTTGTAAGTAAAAGCAATATCATGTCTCAAGGCAAAAGGCAGAGATTACTGCCACCCTTGAAGATCTAAAGGATGCAGTGGAGGTTTTAATCATATCTCCATTTGATTCACTGGCTTTACCTTTATACAACCAGATGGATCCTGGAGGATGACAGTGGATTACCACCAATTCTATCAAGTAGTGACCCTAGTTGTACGGTAGGTCCTCGAATAACGTTCTTTCATTCAGCATCGTTTCATTGTAGATGCTGTAGAAACAATGCTTATTTGTATCAATTAGCCTATGGTAAAATTGGTATGTTATATGCCATTTCACTGAAAGTCACAGAACCTAATGACAACAGTAAGTGAGGACTTCTGCACCTGTAACTGACATGGTCTCGGGTGTGTGGCAGGTGGTCATCCCCCCCGGAAGGAGTTTGCACTTACATGGGACAAACACAAGTATACATTTGCAGTCTGAATCCAGGGCTATGTCAATTTTCTTACCCCT
This sequence comes from Macroglossus sobrinus, assembly GCA_004027375.1. NCBI lineage: Eukaryota > Metazoa > Chordata > Mammalia > Chiroptera > Pteropodidae > Macroglossus > Macroglossus sobrinus. Next base: position 27,118 of record PVKZ01004420.1, read on the forward strand.
AGTTACAATATGGACTGGTTGGTCTGGGCTGTGAAGCTGTAAGATGGGAAGGTGGATATGGACGACAAGTCCTCAAAGAAGACCCCAGATGATTCTGCAATTCCCTCAATGCACGTGTCTCTATTTGCATCAGCGGGTGGAGTTTATGCCCCCTCGAGAATCTGAGCACAGCCTATAATTGCTTTGACCAACAGAATGCAGGGGAAGTAACATTTTAAGATTTCTGTGCCCTGGCATTAAGAAAGCCTAGCATTTTCCACTCTCTCTCTCTCGGAGCCCTGAACCACCACTTAAAGAAAACCAGGCTATGCTGCTAGAGAGTGAAGACCTGAGGAGAGGCCCTAAAGGATTGAGGTGTCACGTGGAGAAAGAGGCCACATGGGGAAGAACTGAGGGGCTGCACATCAAGTCCCAACCCAGTCTGATTCTCACTACATCGGAGACCTCAAGTAAAAGGCATTGCTTGGCTGAGCCAGTCAATTCATGGAATCAAAAGATATATAATAAAAAAGGTTTTTGTTTTAAGCCACTGAGTTTTATAGTGGTTTATTATGCAACAATAGATAACTAAAACAAAACTCGGTATCTGAAAAATGGTGTCTGCCTTAACAAGATACTAAAATATGTGGCACTAGCTTTGGGACCAGGTGACGGACAGAAGCTAGAGCTCCTTCAAGAGGCCGTGAGTGAAGGCTTGAAAGACAGCAGTGACATTGACACTGGAGACTGGGAAAGGGGACCTGAGTATTACTGTGTATTAACAGCATGTGACACACACACACACACACACACACACACACACACACACACACACACACACACAGTGGTGAAACTGCTACCTGCAGCAAGGTGGGAAACAGAAAAGGTACCTAGGGAACTCCTGCTTCTGGATGAGGATATTTCTAGGCAGACTGTTGAAAGCACCAACTGTTTTTATTTTGTTTGGTTGTGTTTTTAGCTGCCTGTGAAAAAAGTACATGAGGAGTAAGATAAGGGGGAAAAAAAAGGAAGTATACAGTTTTCAAACAAGATTTAGAGAAAATATAAAGGAACCAGGACTTACTGGATTTGAAAACAATGCTGTTTCTCCAGATGACCTGAAGCTTTTCGAGGGAAGGAAAAAATCAAAGTACACTGAAATTAAAACATGCCTCAGTATATACACTTCAGATAAAGGGTGAGATTGTTAGACACACTGCTGAAACCTCATGAATATTCGAGGTGATGTGTCATAGGGGCTGCTGAACAAAAAAACCCTAAGAACCTAAGGGCGTGCCTCACACAGCCTCATGATTAGCCACCAGGGCTTCTAGGAATCAGAAGGAAGTTGTCCAGAGCAGTTAGTTTCATGACCCTGTTTCAAAAAGAAGTGCACAGAGATGGCTTTTACCAGATAGAGAAATTGTAATTTGATACAAACAAAATGCATGTTTTTAAGGGAACAGAAGCCATTTGGACAGAAAAGGACAGAGACAGTTCATAATGCCGGTTTGGTGCCTACCTAATGGTAACACGCTCCAGGCGAAATTTACACTCTCGGTTACTGATGAAATTTAGCTTCTTTTCATATGTTTCTTGGCCACTCAGATTTCCTGTTCATGTCTACTGCCCATTTTTCTATCAGGTATTTCCTTTCTTCCTCTTTCTCTTCTTTTTAAAAAATAATTTATATGATCCCAGTACTGATTTTTCTGAATTACAACTCTTGGCTTGCCACTTCGTTCCTTTAATAGTGTCTTTTGATGAACGTGATATCTTGATTTTGGTGTAATCAAACTCATCAGTCTTTACCTTTGTGATGAGTGGGGTTGTACAGATATTTATATTATAACCTTAGGTATACACTACTTTAATAGCAACAAGAAATTTTGTTTGAAAAAAGGAAGTAAAACTTTGCTCTAGATTTACACCCTGATTTTTTCTAGGGTGCTATTCCTCGGTGATATTAAAAACTGGACTTTCCACAACTTTAAACGTAGCTTTTTTTTTTTTTACAGATCTAGATTTTCTGTTATTTATAGTTCCACAACGACAAGACAACTATTTTTCTCCAATAGAAGACTCTAGATTATAATTCTTAACATTTTAGAATATAATATTTGGGAAACTATTGGGTAATCTCGTTTCACTGCAACTTTTAATCTCAAATCTCATCTTGCTTTTAACATTTTTGTTTTCATAAATAAAAATTGAATTAAATGCAATAATGATTTCTAGAAGGTTGTTTTGTTTCATGTTTTTTAGTGGGTGGGACTAGGAATGTTTTTTATTTGCCTACTGACAAAATTAAACACTATTATAAATAATAGATTTCTCGTATTTTCTGACTTAATAGCACGAATTTATTTTTAGCAAGTTTATCATAGATGGTTAGGTCATAAGTGAGTAGGCATGGAAAAGTGATTTGTAGTTTCTATTATTTATCTTAGTCATCATATGTACTCATCTGAAGGGTTTGGTAGTAAATTTATTTTTCATTCCTGGTCTATGAGAACTTAAAATTCACATTTTAACCTAATAATCCATATGTTTATAGTTTAAAAGTTATGTTTTGGTGATTGGGAGAAGCACACAAGGGGGGTTTCTGGGCTACCAATATTATTTTATTTATTGACCTAGGTATTGCTTACAAAGGTGTGTTTACTTTGTAAAAGTTTATCCAGTTGTCCTCCTAGGGATTTGTACATATTTCTGTATGCAACTATACCTAATAGTGTCCTTTGAAATTATATTTTAAGAGCTTTCTTAAGGTTGTAAATCCTTAAACTACATTTTATAATTTAAATGCTAAACAATTAAAATTTTAATGACTTCTTAAAAATTTAAGCTATGAAAATTTTAAATAGGTATTTGTAGTTTTTTCTCACATCATTCTTGTAAGTTCAACACTTTCGATATATAAAAACACAGAATGCACTGACACTACCAAAGGGCTCAGCCCTGAAGAACTTTAAATAAAATGCTGCAGTTGATAAAATTAACATTCTTATTTAAAAGGTCTTAACTTCTTAAACTGTTTTCTAGTTAACTGTATCATAGTTTATTCTACCAACCAATTTATCCTGCTCTGCTGGATATAGCTATAAGTTGAATATTTTAGGCCTCATATCCATTCAAATTCAGAGAAATAAAATTAAAATTCATGTTGGTATTACTCATTATGATGTATTCTGTATGCAGAAACAGGGCAATGGTGTATCTTTGGACTTTTTTCCCCCTTAAATCTTACATCATATGATATCAGTCACATGCATTAGAAATAAAAACAGGCATATTAACCATGTGGCTTATTCCCAGCCTCCATTATCTAAAGAAATGATGTAATATTAAAAAAACCTTTAAATTATTATAAATTATATGACTATTACTTTCTTGAATAAGTTTGTAAATTATAATAATTGGTTCACTCTTTATTACATAACTTCAGAGTAAGTTTCCCTCTGATTTTATATATGAAGCTTAATTATACAACTGATTATTAGCAATATTAGGAACATATTTGCATACTTGGATGCTCAACATAAGCTTTTAAATGCTCTTTAGTCTTTAATTAAGACTGTAAATGCTCTCAATATGTATTTGGCTTGGTTGGTATTACAGATCCAAGAAGCTAAAAACAAGATAATGCTCACCAGAAATAGTACTGATTGCAATACCTATAACTAATATATATTATAATTTTACAAAGCCAATGCAATCACAATACTTAAGCAATTTGTCCAAAATGTTTCCCACCTATCATGTGTAACAGCTAGGTACAAGGAAATATGCTAAGTACCTGCCCACCTAATGAGATGAATTACTTACATTACAGGGCATTTTTGAACTCCTTGCCCCAAGTCCATGCTCATTTAATCCTCCCTCTTTACTTTCTGGCTTCTCTTCCTATTAATCTCCCACATAGGGTGAAATAGAACATGTTTAGAAATGTAAAATAAAATTCAAAACTGCCACCTAGCATCTGTCAAGTTCAAACCCTGGGGCTATCTCAAAAAGCTGTCCTGGTCTGTGTGGGTGGCTCAGTTGTCCAACATCAACCTGAGGTCTGAGCATCCTTGGACTCTCTTCCAGATTTTGCCCGGGCTGTTCCAATCTGCCTTTATTTCTAATCTTGCCTACTCTACATAAATGCTATCAAATTGTTTCCCAAAGATACATTTCACATCAAGGTTTCATGTTCCCACACAGTTTTCATTTCAATAAAATCCAGCAGCACAATGAACAAACACATACTTTAACTATGCCCTTTAGTATTCCATCAACGTTCAGTGGGTTTCTTTTTTTTCTTGCATAAGATTTGGAGCAAAATGTTAATAAAACGTCACAAACCAATTAAAACATCATCTCTGATTTTAAATTAACTAATTAAGCAAGAACCCCTCATTTAGAGGAGAAAATTTCTGTCTTGGTAATATAGCAGCAGGAACATGGGCCCTGCAGCCTAACTACCAGATTAAAATCTGTATCATGCGAGGGACAAACTGTGACTTCAAGCAAATTATTCAACTGCACAAGGCCCTTCAGTTGGCTTCTCTGGACAATGGCAACAATAGGACTTACCTCAAAGGATGCTGTGAGGACCACACACATTCATCCATAAAAGCACTTGGAACAGTGCTGGCAAGCAGTAAGTGCTCACTAAAAGTTAGCTTTCCTTAATATGTAAACCTGAGAGAAAATATAAAGAAGAGCATTATTACTATATAGTTGCAGAAAAAAGACATATCACTTTTCTCCACAACCATCTTCCAAATTTCTTTAATTTGCACCCAAGACAATAATTATGATGATAAAACTATTACTTCTCAAAGGAAGCATATGTTTGGAGAATAAAGTACAAAGGAACTATTTTGAGAGAGCTTGCATTTTGTGAAATAAATGGTAATATGCTTATAGAATGGTGAAGCAAGATAGATTAGCACTTTCACTTTTAATCTTTCTCAGTATGTTTTTAAGTTCAAAAAACACAGGTTTTTTGTTTGTTCTGTTTTTTTAAGGGAAGGGTTCGCCGTTTCTGAATAGGCGGGAAATTTTTCAGGTTTAGTCGATTCTCTATAAAATGCTAGCACTTAAAGTAGTAGAAAAAGTAAAATATAACATATAATTGTTCTTACAATAGTGTCCACGCGAAGACTTTATGGCAAACATTTCTGAATTTATCAATTTACCAGGAGTAGTCGGTCCTTAAGTTAGAAAACGGGAGTGTATGTTGACGCCGACGGGGAACAAACAAAATGTTGTATGAGTTTTAAATCAACTTACGGCTTGAAATTGACACTCTTTAAACACCTACGTTCGGTCGACCTCTGGCATTTCAGGAGTGCTGCAGCCGAGCGAGGCTCGCGGCGTGGGCGCCTCGGGGCGACGCGGAGCGGGTGGGCGCCCGCACGCGCGCACGCGCGCACCGCGCCCGCGGGGCCCCCGCGAGGCCGCCAGGGACCTGCGTGGCCTGGGCTTCAGGGAGAGGGCGAGGGCGAGGGGAGCCAGGGCCCCCGTGGGCGTGGGGCGGCCGGAGTTGAGGAACTGAGAGAGTGGATGTGAAAGGAGGCGCGGGCTTTAACGGGCTGGACCCACGCACCACCTCCGGGGCGGGCAGTGACAGCCGGCGGGCCGCCGGGTGCGGGAGGCGGTGGGAGCAGGGGTGCCCATCACAGCTGAAGCCGCAGAGCCTCCTGCCACGTGGACAGCGAAGTGAAAGCTGAGTTCTCTCTTCTCCCGGCCGCGGAAATCTATTGCAGCGTTGCCCAGAGGCCTGAACTCCTAGATTTGTGCAAAACTACCGGTAGCAAGGGTGTAAAAAGTGAGCGTCCCTGGGTGGGCTCGAACCACCAACCTTTCGGTTAACAGCCGAACGCGCTAACCGATTGCGCCACAGAGACGCCGACAAGTTTGGCTTCTCCACTCTTAACTTTTATGAAGAATCATAGAGGCATAACGTGACTTTCTACCTTCTGATTCATATTACTAAAATCAGAAAATTTCCTTAAATATTTCTTGCCTTCTTCATTCTATTTTAACCCTTTAAAGCATATTGGAAAATTATAAAATACAACAAGATCGAGCAGAATTTCAGATTGCATCGAGTATTAAAATACTGTTGTTACTTTTTCCAACTCCCGTTTGGAATGTTCCGTTTCAGGAAGATAACCATTTCTGATGTTTCCTTTTATAGAAAAATAAAAATTTTAATCTAATGAAATGAGAAAATTTTCTTTTGTTTCAAACTCGTTGTCCAGTGCTTTGCTCACTAATCTTCATGATTTACTTGTATAGCTTTCCCAAGGTCATCGGAATTGCATTAGCTTTGTTTATTTTTCTTTTCAGGTATTATTAAATACATGTATGCAATCTCTATTTGTTTGTTGTATTACTAACTTATAGTGCAACTACATGTCACTAGCGTTTTGTTATTGGAAAAAAGGAATCAGGATAAACTATAGTAACACGCTTCAGTCCCAGTGCATTGTAATTCATTGCTAAATCTGCCCTTGATTGTCCCTGGAATTAGTCTCAACACCCACACTTGAGCTATGCCACTTAAAACGTACACTTCCTGGGATATTTATAATCCAATATGAGGAAGGAGAAGTTGAAGAAGAAAAGATTACCATTTATGACTAACTCCTGAAAATCCTTAGCACACACACTGCTCGTAAATGTGTTACATACCTATAAATATTCTGTATAAAAATCTTTCCCATTGTGCATTTCCTGATGCCTTTTAAAGTACTCTTCAAAACTACTCTATTATTCCTCTTTCCTCACCAAAGAATTGCTAGTTTCCACTTGACAACTCTATAGTTCAATATTTTTTTAAGTCCATTAACTGCTCTGTCTAGAATCCCTCAAAAAAGAATTCATATCATGATTTATATAAATTGTATGCAACCCACCTTAGTCCAATCAACATTTTGAGTTTTTGTTGCTTGATAAGAACTTAAATTGGCTTTGCAACCAATTAGCAAGTTTTTTGACAGTGATGGGATATTAAAACATCCGTGAATTCACCCAAAGTTGTATCTCACCACTTTTAACAAAGTTGTAGAAGAGCACTTGAAAACTCTGAATTTTAAGGAAAAAAGAAAACAGAAAGCATTTATAAAGAACGTATAATGAGTCTTATTTCATTATATGATGCTACCCTTGTATGTAATTCTAAAACTTCATTTATATTTGTGTACCTTTTAATGAAAACTAAAACTATCAGGCACTGGTTTTTCTTCTCTGAATACCAAAATGAATGTCCTTTCTCTGCTATTGTTCTTGTGACTATTCAGTTAGAACAAACTGCAACCAGGTACCTCACCACCCCGTCATTCAATATTTACTTTTCTGCTTAAAATAATATTAGAAACAGTTCTAGTCATGTAAATATCTTCTCCTCTAATCTCTTCTTCACTTCAATCCTCATAATAACATTTTAACTTCCAAAAAGAGAGATGATGAGAATGGTTGTAAAAACTAATTCAGAAAGGAATACTAACTTATCATATGAAAAAAAAAGCTTATCTATGTAAGTACCAGTGTTTGTTTTAAAACTCCATCTTTAAGCTTGGTTCTGTAGTTGTTATTATTTTTAATAAAATAAATAGCCATTTTCACAGTTCATAGCTTTGCCTCATTTTTTTTGTCTTATCACTTGAAAATATTTCAAAAGAACTTAAATATTAAACATATAGAATGGAATCTCAAAATCTAACTCCAATGATATGTATCAAATGCAGCTTTTATGCAAAATGCCTCCTTATGAAAATAAGAGTATGTGTTTTCATCTAAATCTTCGTAATTATCACATCTTAGGCCCTAATATCTATGCTCAGTTTTTAAAACCAGGAAACCAGGTTAAACCCACTGGATTCATTAAAGCAACATACATTACCTTTCCTTAAATAATTCAAGCCAAACAATTCTTATAGTTTCATTAGTACTTAAGTGTTTATAATTGCTAACATTGAAAAGGACTGGGCATTTTGCCTCTTTTTATATTATACACAATTGAACTGCAATTGTACCTTTTCCAAGAATGTGTCCTATCAAAGTGCTGACCTGTGCAGATCAACGGGCCTATCTATTTTATTTCCACCCTAAAGAGGAAAGTGTGTGTGTGTGTGTGTGTGTGTGTGTGTGTGTGTGTGTGTGACAGAGAGAGAGAGAGAGAGAGAACATCCATGCAAATGGGCTCTACCTGACTTAAGGCAAGTTGGACCATGCTGATTTATAGAACTTCCAGATATCACAGATCCAATGCTTTTAGATAATGTATCTCCAGCTGTACACCAACAGTAGAGGCAACTCATAGGATTCTCATTACCACAATTGTGCATGACCTTAATTCTTTCCAATGATTATTTCAGAAGAAGGGCAACTAGTTGTTAAGGGGGGAGGTAGATGACAGTAAAGGGGGTCAAATATATGGTGATAGAAAGAGATTTGACTTTGGATGGAGAACATACAATGCAATAAACAGATGATGTATTATTGAATTATGCCTTTGAAACTATGTAATTTTATTAACCAATGTCACCCCAATAAATTTAATTTTTTTAGAAATGAAGAAATCTTGTTAGTTAGAATTTAAAAAGAAATCCAGTAAGTTAGAGAAATCATCCCAGTAACGAAATATTGCGGCACCAGGAAACAAGTTTAAAAAGAATGTCAAACCAGATGTCACTAAGAGCAGGAGAAGAACTATGAGACCAATTTTCCAAGCAGTTTGTCATTTTAAAACTGATTTACAGTGAAGGGAAGTTGAATCTTTACAATCAGCCTCAAGCTTAAACAGTATTTCCTACTCACCAAAAGTATCATTCCCACCAAAACTGTTGACTGAAGGTCAGTTAACAGTTTACCCACAAGGGTGCTTACATTTCGTAGGCGTGTAGTGACTGTGACACTATGGCCCCCAACACAAATGGTTTGCACACACACAGTGCGCAGAAGGCAATGGTGAACCACTGCTGCATTTTTCCTCTCTCTCTCTCTCTTTCTCTTTCTTTCTCTCTCTCTCTCTTTCGTTTTACCTTGAAAACCCTATGATAAGACAGTCCAAAATGAAACTTGAGATAGTGCTGAAAATGAGACTCCTAGGTTGGGAAACACTCAGGTACTGGGGAAGAGCGAGAACAAGGAGGGATGACATTGTTGCTGATGATGCAACCAGACCGAAGTCGAAAGGATGTCTGGCTCTGATGCGCACAAAGGTGAAGGGAAAGTAGGATGCAGCACAAGGAGCACAATCAGAACGTGAAACGTGAGAAGCATGAACCGTGGTAAACTGGAAATCGTAAAGCCAGAAATGGAACATCTAAACGTTGCAGTGCTTGGTGTTAGAGAATGAAAATGGACTGGAACGGGGCATTTCCAGTCAGGCAACTCCGAAGTGTTCTCCTCTAGAAAGGACAAATTCAGAAAACAGAGTGGCTTTAATACTGAGAAAAGATGTAGCACAGGAAGTTAGGGACTACAATGCAAGGTCTGACTGAATAATATCAATTAGACAATAATATCAATCCTATCCATCAATCGATGGACAGTCAATCAATAAAATCAATCATAACCATCATTCAAGTCTATGCTCCAATGACAGAGGCTGAAGAAAATGAAATTGAAAACTTTTACGGCAGTATCCAAGAGGAAATTGATCACACACCAAAACAGGACATACCAATAGTTACAGGTGACTGAGACTCAAAAGTAGGAACTAAAGGAGAATCAAATGTTGTCAGAAAATTTGGACTAGGGGTCAGAAATGAAGCAGGAGACTAACTCATGGACATCTGCAAAGCCATTAACTTGTCCATCACAAACACATGCTTCTAACAACTGAACAGATGGACATCACAAGATGAAAAAAATGCCGGAAGTAAAAAGGAAATACAAATTGAGATGGATGACCAAACGTTAAAAATTGTTAGAGAAACAAGAAAGGCAAAAGCAAAGGTGACCGAAATAGAGTTAGAGTGCTGAACGCAGTTTTTCAATAGCATCACATAGAGATAAAGAGAACTATTACAAAACTCAGAGATAAAGGAGCACAGCAAAAAAGGAAAAATAAGCAATCTTTACCAAAAGATTCAAGAGAGTAAAGGGAAATTCAAACCTAGATTAGGAATGCTGAACGACTAACAGGAAGCACATTAACTGACCAGGAGAAAACAAAGGAAGGTGGAAACAGTCTGTTGAGAATCTATACAGAAGAGACAAACAGATAGCATTTACCTTTGAGGAGTCCTATGAGGAAGGACCTGTAATTCTAGGAAGTGAAGTAAAAGCTACCCTGAAAGTATTAGGAAGAAATAAATCACCAGAGGTAGTATGATACCAATAGATTTTTTTTTAAGCCACAGAGAATAAATCTGTCAAAATCCTAACAATAATATGTCAATAAATATGAAAGACAAAGCAACAGCTTACAGACTGGAAACATTCAATATACATTCTAATCTCTGAGAAAGGAGATGCCAAGGAGTGCAGTATCTATAGGAACACTGCCTTAATGTGCCACGCAAGTATAACGATGCTCAAGGTGATACAACAAAGGCTTCTACCTTATACGGAGCGAGATGTTCAAGACGTCCAGCTTGAACATGCTCCAAAGAATTTCAGAAGGTTAGTCTATGTTTTACTGACTTCAGTAAAGTCTTTGTGGGGATCGCGAAAAGCTCTGGGGTGCTCTGAAAGAAATAGGTGTGCACTCGACTGTCCTGACGAGTAACCAGTATTGTGGGCAGGATGCCACTGTCAAGACAGAATATGGAGAGGCAGAATGGTTTCCTTCAGGCAAAGGTGTCAAACAGGGTGCATTTTATCTCCCTATTTGTTTAATTTGTATGCAGAAAATATCATATAAAAATTGGGCTAGACACAACGGAAGGAGAAGTGAAAATTGATGGAAGAAAAATCAATAGCAAGACACACAGATGATATCATTTTACTGGTAGAAAGCTGCAATGATTTGAAATGACTTCTGATGAAAGTGAAGGAAGGAAGTGCCAAAACTGGACGGCATCTGAACAGCAGGAAGACAAAAGTCATGACAACAGAAGGAATAACACAGACAATGAAGACATTGAAATTGTTAAAGATTTTGCTTACCTTGGTTCAGTCATCGATTTAAATGGAGACCAAAGCCAAGAAATCAAGAGAAGGCTGAGACTCAGAGGAGAAGCAATGGAAGAATTAAGACAGATTCCTGAGAACAAAGATGTATCATAAGAGACCAAGGCTAAGGCCATCCGCATCCTCGTATTCCCAATTACTGTGCATGGATGTGAGAGTTGGGCAGTGAAGAAGGCCGAAAGGGAAAATATTGATTCATTTGAAATATGGTGTTGGAGGAGAGCTCTACAGATACCCTGGACCTCCAGAAAGATGGACAAGCAGGTCCTAGAGCAAATTAAGCCTGAAACGTCATGGGAGGCAAAAGTGACAAAACTGAAGCTGTCCTTTATGGGGCACATCATGAGAAGAAAGGTTCCTTGGAAAAGACAGTAATGCTGGGAAAAATAGAGGACAAGAGGGAGACCAAACACGAGATGGACTGACTCCATAGAAGAAGGCACAAGCACGAGTCTGCAGGAGCAGGGCTGTTGAGACAGGACACTATGAGCATCACTCATTCATAGGGTCACTAGGAGTCAGAGCCGACTTAACAGCACATGACACATAATCAGTGTAGTAGGATAATAGCAGCATTACACAGAACACTATTCTGGTTCTGTGCGCTGACCATTAAGTTGGGTCTACTAACAAAATAAGAAAATTGAGAAAGGTATATTAGAATACCACGTCTTTTTTCCATCACTTCTTAAATTGTGTTACTTGTTTGGAAAATTTAGTAAAATTATTCCAACAATTATCTCCATTTTATTTTAATTCAACAGACATATTTAAGAGAAAAGGTAAAGGGAGGCGGAAATAATATACTGATACTCTACATGGTGGGTTCAACCGAAAATTATTAAAAATCTAGATTTTTCTTCATGAATCTCTCCTTTGTATGTGGAAGTCCTTTCTATGGCTTTCCCCTATAATACAGAACTAAAATCTTAATCACTGTTTATCTCACTAGTAGGAAAGTATTATTCACTAATAGTATTATCAATGTCAACTGTGTCCAGCCCAACAGAATCTTAGATCCAGTTGGAAGTGGGGGGAGAGGTCTGGGGGGAGCACGGATTTTAACTTTCTTTAGTACACTCAGGAAACTTCTCCAGGATAGGCTCTGTCTCAGTCTATTTCTTGACCACACCACGGTTAGCAAGGGAGCCATGGCCTTTTATGTTCCATGTTTTCACAGAAGCGGTTGGAGGTCATATTTGCTGGCTATTCCATCTACATGGTGAATATGCTGATAAATTGGTGATCCGCCTGTCTTTCTGGATTCACCTATTTAAAACTGACACTTTAAAAAATCAGAACAGATATCCTCTTTCATTTGCTTCAAAAGAATAAATAAAATAAGCAGCTGCCCAAGGGAGACTCAGGTCCTCAGCTGTGGATTGCCTTGTTGGGAGGCACCAATCAATCGGCTTAGGAACTCAGAGGAAGAGAGGAGGAAACCAGCGTGAGGGCGTTCGGCAAGAGGGACAGATAGAGAAGCAGGAGCATTAAAACTGCCCGGCTTGGAGCATGTGGTCCTCTATTCCCTCCGCCATAGAATTAATAATATTTGCTTTGCCTTATTCACAGAATATATTTCTGTCACTTCCAAAATGTTATACAGACATGCTATGTAAATTCCTCAAAGATCAATAATTCTGTTTAAAATTCAGGAGACGCTGCACCAGCCATTGTCACAGCACTTCCTAGTGGCCACCAGGTGTTCCCAGTGCAGGCAGAGTGAAGGACATAGGGTAAAAGCCCCGTCCTCTATTCCACAGTTCCAATAAAATTTCTGGTGTAGGGAGCACAGACCAATGTCCCAGCAATAGCTTCCTCCTTGCAGCTACTTCCCATAAAATGGATCAAAACCTTGAACTAAAGTCAACTTAATCATTAAGGCAACTATACCTAGTAAAGAGCTGGTACTCAATGAACTCTTCACTCAAGTGAAAAATTAACCATTGCAACCTTAGAATTTTTGAAGGCATGTAAACACTACCTTAGATATTAAGAGCTATATTATTTTAAGCATGATCAAATAAATCCATGTTAAAAAAATAAATTTTGTAGTATTGAAAGTGATGCATCTTAGAATATTATACATAGCAAGTGCTTTGTGTAGTTAAAGCATGATCCTGCCAAAGGATGTTTTGCGAATATGAGATAACATGAATGAAGAACTAGCGCAGTGCCCAGAGTTTATGAGCTATAGTAAAGGTTAGCTTCTTGTCCCCGTGGCATTTGAAGGACATTACCACTCTTCCACAGCCCAAGTGGAACCCCTGGCATCATCTCAGGTTCCTCTCCTGTTATTTCTTACCTGTGGTTAGTCACAAAGTCATAGATTCTACCTTCTCAACGTCTCACAGCGTCCTCCATTCCACCCCCCGCTCCCAGCGTTCAGTAGTAATCCGGTACATTCCATGTATCTATCTCCTTACATATAACCTTAGCCCCAATAAAAGCGTACCAAAAATAGTAACGCTTAATGAGCATTTACTGTCGGACACATGGGTTACATTTCTCCCTCATCTGCTCTGTAAGATGGATAACATTGTTATGCCTGTTCTATGGATAAGGAAATTAAGGCTTACAATGGTTTAAGAACTAAATCTACTTAAACTTCAGATAACCTGCCCAAAGTACTACCTGCTGTTCCTTGTCTCTGTGCCTTAGTTTTGCTCACCCCTCTGCTTAGACCCTCTCTTTGCCATCAAAGCTTTATGCCACCTTCAGCCTCATATAGTGCTCTTGTCCTCTGTGAAAGCTTTCCCACTTCCGCCAACTAGATATAACCTTTCCTTCTTGTAAACCATCTAGTACTTTTCCCTGCACCAAACCTCAGGTGATATTATAGCCATCTGTATACTTATTTAATCTCCTCTTCTAACTTGTATACTCCTCAGGTCAGAAATCCATCTTTATACCTCCTGTCGTCTTGCCTTAGTCATAATAAATAAATGTGCTTGATAACAGAAAATAATAATGAAAATGAAAGAAGTTTATTAATTTTTAAATAAAAAATTAGAAAATTTAACATGACACTGACTAAAAAAATTAGTCCAAGAGACTCAGGGGAGATAACAGGGACCCCAAGTTGTCAAAGAAGAGACTAATAAGAATCTAAATCAGTTTTACTAGAAAAACTAAAAAATTTTTAAATACTGCTATTTCTAAAGGTGATTTTGATGCCATGAAGGCTGAAGTGCTTTAGCAGGTTTATTAATTTAACAAACACTTATATGACACTTTGTGTGTCATATATATATGACACACGTGACTTATATGACACTGTTTCAAGTCCTTTGCAAATATCTACTCATTTACATTTTATAACAACCTTGTGAGGCTCCATTATTATCATCTTTCTTTCACAAGTCGAGAAACTTAGTAACTGACCCATAATCACACAGCTAGTAAGTGACAGAGTGGGGACTCAAATCTAGCATCTTTCTCTAGACTACTTTTTTAGCCACTGGGCTATGCTGCTCCCTCCTTCTTACACAATAATTCTTGTGTACTATATAGTTAAAAAAAAAATTTTAACATTTGGAAACTTTAAAAATCTTCCACTAAAGCTTTTTTATTTTGACATTATTGCAGACAATAATAGTTGCAAGAATAGTACAAAGACACCAACCAAATTCCCCAAATGTTAATATCTTATTACACTGACTTTATCCTTTTTCTTTCTCTTGATATTTAATTTTTTTCTGATCTGTTCAAAAGTATATTGCAGATATGCTCTCTCCTAAATACTTCTGTGTATTGCCTAAAATTAAGGAAATTTATTATACAACCACAGTACGGTTATCAAAGTTAGGATCTTATCATTGATGTAACACTATTAAGATTAGGTCTTAATCTATAGACCTTATTCATCTTTTACCAATTGTTCCAGTAAGGTCCTTTATTGCAAAAGGAAACTCAAGATCGTAATGCCTTAGTCTTCTTTAGTCTGTAACAGTTCCTGAGTCTGCCTCTCTTTCTGTCTCTTTCATATTATAACTTTGATATTTTGGAGAACACAGGCCAACTATTTTATAAACTTTCCTTAAATGTCAAGTTGTCTGGTGTCCTCTCATGACTAAATTCAGGGTAGGTGCTTTTGCTCCCTCTGACACATTTAGTAAACTGGACATTGTAACATCAATCTGAAACAATGGTAAAAAAAGAAAATAAAAGAAAAACGAGGCTAGAACGACCACAAAGAGATGAGTGACGGTGATGACAACTTTGGTAGAAACAGAAAGTCTCAGTATTCTTCAACATCACACAATATGAATAGTCTCAACTATGCAAGCAGAAATGCTCTTGAAAGAAGAATTAAAAATGGTATTTAAAAATCCCCTAACTGTATCCCTTTTTTGTTTGTTTAAGTGATATATTCACTAAATAATTCTAATCTGACACTTCTGAGAAACACCCCTCAGAAAGAGGAACACCCTTTGCATATGATTCTTCGTTGAGATGGAGCCCTTAGTGAATGGCCACTGAGTTTTCCGGTTCAGAAACAAAATGTTTATACACTGTTTAGGAAGAATGAAGCCTTCCACTCCAGTTAACTTCTTGGTGAACAGATGAACTTGAATTTCTGAAACTGTGAAACTCAGACTCATCCAGAACTGCTGAGGTTTATCAAGGTGTAGCCCAGTGAGCCTCCGCTTGTCCCCGCTGCCTGTCACAGAACAGTTTGTGTAAGCCGGGGCTCTTCAGAAAAGCAGAACCAATAGAATTATAGAGTAATATATAGAAAGAGATTTATTCTATAAAGTGTTGGCTCCTGAGATTATGGAGGCCGAGAAGTCCCATGATTTGTTGTCTAGAGGCTGAAGTTCTACGAAAGCTCGTAGGATAGCTCTGGTCCAAAGCCAAAGGCCTGAGAAACAAGGCAGCCAATGGTGTAAGTCCCAGTCCCACCCATGATCGAGAAGCACCTAAGTCTGAGGGCCAGAGAAGATGGCTGTCCCAGTTCGGAGAGGTCTCCTCTGCCTTTTTGCTCTATTCAAGCCCTCTACGGATTCGATGCTGTCCTCCAACTCCTACTGCCATGTTGGTGAGAATGATCTTCTTTGCTCCATCTGATCTAAATGCTAATCTCCTCCAGAAACACCCTCCCAGACACACCCAGAAATAATGTTTTACCAGCTGTCTGGGCATCTCTCAGCCCAGTCAAGGTGACACAAAATTAACCATCATGCAGTTCTTAAGCATGACCTATAAAATACAGGGAACAGAGGTCTTTCAAAGATTTAGCATTACATAAATAATCACAAAAATTAAAAAAAAATTGTTTCAGGTATAATAGGGGATCCATGTACAACTTAACAAATGATTTCAACAGGAACACTGTGTCCAAGGCTCCCTTTGCTAACAGCTGAAAAGAGTTTGTGGTCTGTTTACTTAGGAAAAACTCTTTCTTTAGGAGTGAAAGGACCAAATACAACAGTGCATGGCAATCCAAGAGAATTGCTTTTTCCCCCTTCATGCGAGTTTCACCTCAGTGCTGTATTTCCTTGAATATTTGAATATGTTGTAAATTTTTTTTTCTATTAAGAGAGTCAACAACAGAATTACAGAGACTACAACTGAATCCAGAGATTATATTGCCCTAGGGTCAAGAGATTTTCATTTCTGAGAATGCTTGCATTTAGAGTAGAGGCATTTAAAATCCTTTTTATAAGATTAATAATTTAAAGTATTTTGCTTGAAGTTGAAGCTAGCTCCTAAATTAGATTAACAATAAACATTCTAACAATAAAATACAAATGCCTCTATTCAAAACTGACTTTGTAACTGCTTCGTAGAATATACAGAGAGATTGCCAAAAACCACACCATCGATATAAAAATAGAGTTATATTGAAAAGGTCCCTTCCTGCAGGTGAACATTTAAATTTAGATTTTTGCATACAATTTAATTGTTTTAGGTGGGAGACTTTGATGCAATGACTTCTTTTTCACAAAGGTATGGAAGAAAATCCAGACACACAGACTCTTGAATTATCAAGCACTTAGAGAATAAAATGTCTTCCATGCGATTCACTTCACTGTTCTGGAATTGCAGTTGTGGTACTGACATAAAGGTAGACATAGAGATCGATGGGCTAGAATTGAGAGCCCATCCATTTGTGGCCAACTGATGTTCGGGGAAAAGAAAAAAGGTACCAAGATAATTCAATTCAACAGGAGAAAAAAAATAGTCTTTTCAACAAATGACTGGAACAACTACATATCCACATGCAAAAGAATGAATTTGAATCCCTAACGCACACCAAACACAAGAATTAACTTAAAATGGATCAAGGACCTACATGTCAATAAAAACACATGCATAAAAACAGGAGGCATAACTGTGCCTTTGAAGTGTTCCCCAGTGTGGAAATGAAGACACAGAGAATTAGCTAAATGGCCCAAAGTTAACAGCAGAACCTGCGGTCTGATTTGAGAATTTCTGTATTTTAATCTACTTATCCTTCCCTGTGACTAGCTGGATCTAACCTACCTTCCATGCTGAAACTCACCAGGTTTCCACTCATATTGAAATTTGATGACAGATCTGGCAGGAAATACTTCCTTACCTGCTCGCTATGTCAAATGCAGTGTGACTTGATATCTAAATCTACTCCTATGTCAGTAGCTTACTTAGGACCAACTTTAACTTAGTACACCTTGACCGCGTACCAAGCACGTACCCAGTACTGTGCACATTGTTGGAAATGTAAAACTCAAGCTCAGATAGTCAGAGAACCAGAAATACAGATGGAGCAATCATGGGTCCCTGGGTGCTGGTTAGAGTTCGAGGATTGGATGAAATTACTCAGGAGGAGAAGGCAGATAGAATGGAATCTGGGGACAGATGGTTCAGAGCAGTAGGAAATCGCCCCACTAGTGACAAGCACTGATAAGAAATGGTTACTGAATGACAGAGAAAGAAGAAAGTTACACCGCCTGATGTAAAACTGTATCTTCTCGTTACACTGCTATTACTTGTTTACAGGACTGTCTCCCTTGCTATCCCCTGAGTTCCTCCGGTTTCTGCCTCCTTCAGTGTAAAAAAGTCACCAAGACCCTCCAACTTCTCAGATTCCTTGGTCTTTCTCCACTCCTTATTTTATTACTGCATTGCATTTGATGCTGTAAATGAATCGTCACCTTATTTCTCTTAAAATGTGGATAAAAATGGCGCTCTCCTCCTGGGGGGGCCAGAAAAGGCAGCTCCTTGGCACTGCATTGTTCCTCACTTCATGTGTGCTACTCGCCTCTCACTCACTCCCTGCTCTTCCTCTCCTACCCCCACAGTCTCCAGGGCAGAGCAAGCCCCTTCCTAGTTCTTTGGGATGCTGCACCCAGAAAGCTCTACCCAGCAGGCACCACCCTGGGCAGGGGGGAGGGGGGAGACCTGGATGTCTATAGAAGAGAATAGTAGAGGGAGAGTCCTGACTTCACCCAAACACATGGCCTTACACAAGCTTTGCAGCACCTTTCCTGGTCCCTGATATACCCTCTTTCTCTGTTGACTCTCTAAACACAAGCATGCTTCTTGTCTACACTCATCCTCAGCGATCTCATCTACTCTCTAATCTATATATTGATAGCTTATCAATTTATTTGTTTCTTTTCCATATCTGCTCCTGAGGTCCAGCGCCACATATCCATGTCATCCTTACAGATGTCTCAAGTATAACAAGGCATGACACGTTTTCTCCCATGACATGCTTGTCCTGTACTCTACTACTTTGTATTCTTTAACCCAGCCCTACCTACTGGGAACCATTCTACCTTTCTCTCTCTCCCAAAGCCAGCTGATAAGGAAACCCTATGCATCTACCCCCAAGACATGTTTTAGAGGCCATGGCATTCTCGTGAGTATGCCTCATTTTACATCCTAATCATGTCCCTCCTGAACAGCTGCCATTAATTCATGGTCTCCCTACCCTCTCATCATGCCTTTATTCCAATTAAGCCCCCAAACCACTGAGAAAGTGATCTTTCTGAAATACAAAACTGAATATTTGCTAAATGACAAAAAGCTTTAGTAACCTCGACCATGGTGTCTAAACTGGGCACAGAGTCACCCTAGAGTTCTCCAGTAAACTCGCAGATCTGCTGTGAGATATTGTAAATGTTTGAGGGAAACGCAGCAACAATAATCAGACACTACACGAGCAACCACTGTCTTGTCGTTTGGACCCCTAATTATTTAATGAATTGAATGGTTGGGTATTTCTTTGGTCTTAGAGCAATGTAAAGAAAAAAATTACAGAGACACCAAAGGTGCAATGGACTGAGGAAGCTGAGGAATCTATGACCTACCAAATGTCTTTAAACCCCTTGGCATGGACTGAACTGGTCGTAACCCACCCCTCCAGTCTCGCCTCTCTTCCTGCCATGCCTTTCCTTGTCCCACAATCCCATTCTACAACCCAGTAGATAAGTTGTATCCCACGCCCCCAAATGTGTCCTTCCCACCTCCCTGAGTGGTCAGGCTCTGGCATCTAAGAGAATAGAGACATGGTTTACTCAAGGTCTACCAGTGATACCTGGTGCCCTCAACAGAACACAGGATGAAGTAAACAACCCAGGGAAGTCACTCTGCAATCACCACACCAGGCGGATTCTGAATGAGTTAGATCGGATTATCTAAGGTGAAGAAAAAAAAAAAGGACTATTCTTTGGAATTCCATGTGTATTTGTCATGCCAAGGAAAGGGGAGAGACCAGCTCCCTGTTCCCTATCCCGCTCCCCATTTTCCATAGAGATCTATATTTTTCTGGAATGGGAAGCAAAAAGCCAGCCAACAAGGCAACAGTAAGATTCTTTCTGTTAATGGCTGTACCATCCCTTCCCTTCCCTAAAAAGAGGCACGGCACCTGAGTTATGTAAGTGCCAGCTCCTTTCTTTGTGCCCCAGTTTATCCCATCCCATCCCTGCATCTCTAAAACTCTTTCCCACTTATTTGTTCACCTGTCTCTGCCACCACACTAAGGGAGGGCTGAGACTGTGCATGATTCATTTCTGCGTTCTTTTCACTTAGCGTGCCTGATACCAAAAAGTGATGAGTGGATAGTTAGAGAAATTAATTTCAGAAAGAGTGTGGTTGAGCCCCACAAAAAGCTCAAGTAAGTTAGAAAGTGAACAATATTTATTAGATTAAAAAGTCCAAAAGTCACTGACACTATTAGTCAAAGGCGTCTCAAGATTGTGATAAGGAGAAGCTATTTTGTAGGTGCTAGAAGCAAACTGAAAGATGTGGTAGACAGCGTTTACTGCCTAAGCGAAAGGCATTCCCCATTTCTTTCTTGTGAAACAGAACTCTGGTTTCATTTAAGCATTGACCAGGCTCCCTTTAATGTGGAAAGGTGGGGTCCAGGGCCTAATCTGTGTAAAAATTCTGGCTAATGAAATGTAAAGAAAAGTCCTTTGGTGTGGTAGTTTGGAAAATATTATACCTCTTTGACAAGAGTAAGGCTTACAAAGAATACCGTTTCTGCCTGCCTTCCCACCCTGCATCCCGCATGAAGATGATACCTGAGGTCACAGCAGCCATTTTGCAACCACGAGGTGAAAGTCAAATGAACTGCAGAGCTCCTGGCATCACTGAACCCCTGAGAAAACACTATCAACTCCTTACCTACATATTTGTCACATAAGAAAAATAAACTTCTGTTATAGCTTGATTTTCTGTTACATTTCTAATTGATATAGGAAGGAAAGAGAGACAGGCAAGTATAGAACACTCATACACATATTACAAATAATACAGATTGGCAGCTAAAAGAGTTTGGTAGTATTTGGAAATGTAGGTTACAGGTGTCTCTGTTGTCAGAGACATGGGCTGTAATTTTGTTGCTAATAGAGGGTCAAAGAAGGTTTTGGAAATTCTAGATTATTTTGTCAAAATCAGCAGGAGCCACATGCACCCAAAGAGTGACGCATCTCTTTGTTTAACTTTCTGATGTTTATTTGACATGATTGCATTGGTTTTGCCCAGTGTTACCCACTTGGTGTGTAATTCCCTCTCTTTGGGTTCACACATGAGTAACAAAACAATGACCTTGTTGCTTCCTGATGTTTGTTGACCTAATACAAACAAAGGTATTAGAGCAAATAAAATGTTACATCATTTCAGTTACACGATGATACGAATAGTCCCTGTGGAAGTTACAAGTAAACAAAACTTCTGTTACTGAAAAGTAGCAATGATAGAAATAAACATTGTATGAACTCCTGCCAGGTAAAATGAGAAAATGAGACCACATACATACTTCCAAAACACCAATTCCTGATTTTTCCCTGCACAGATAAATTAGACATGACTAAATCATAAATCTTGCATGGTAGGCCTGAGACTCTTAGATTTTTCAAAAGTATTGCTACACTAATATGGGAGATTTTAAAATTGCTTCTTTTAAAAAAACATTCTTAATAATTTCATCATATAAGAATAAACGCTAATACTTATTCATAGTTGCAAACATGTTTCTCTCTCCCCACTAAATCTATTCATAAAATAAATGAGCTTACAATAGGGAGACAACACACAAGGGAAACCTCTGCTGTGAACAAATGAAACGCCACCTAACATTGAAACACTGTACAGGAAACATACAGGGGAACAGAGTTTACTTCGCCATCATATATCTGAAAATCATCTTACAAAGATTATTATTAACTAAGAAAAAAAAATGTATCTTTGGGTTTTTTGGGGGGGAACTAGAAATTGATGTTAGATAATTATAACAAGCTTATAAAAAATACAAAGAACAGAAAGTGATAATATCTTTGCCTCTAATCTTTTTGTAAAGAGTTGAGATCCATTCTGGACTCCTTCCTAGTCCCATCTTTCCTTCTTTCCTTCTCTCCAAAGGGAAATCATTTGTGTCGAAGTTGATAAGTATCCTTTCGATTATAGTAGAACTATACTTTTACTTCATGTGTATGTATCCTTACCTACATCTTTAACTTATAAAATTCTTCATATGTAAATTACATTCTTTATATATGTTATTTATGCACTCTAAATATTAATCCTTTATCAAGCACATGCCTTGGAATATCTTCAACTTTTCTTTTAAACTTTTATGATGTCTTTTGTCACGTAGATTTTTATTTTAATATAAGCCAATTTATCATTTCTTCTATAGATTGCGCATGTTAAGGTTTTAAGAAATCCTTTCTTACACCAAAGTTGTAAAGATATTCTATATTTCCTTCCAATATTTTTAAAGTTTTGTTTTCTTTTTTTTTAATTCAGGTTTTTTGTCTATTTGAATTTCAATTTGTGAGTAGGGTAAGGTAAGGATCTAATTTTATTTTTCCCCATATGAATGTGTGTGTGTTTTTTTTAATGAGAGAAAATAAAGGAATTAATTACTCCTTATAATCTGTAAACTCCTCAACATCAGACACTAATCTATAACTTTTCCCTCAATACACCGCCTCAACGGGTTTTGAACGTAACTGGTACCCAATAAACATATTGGATAAATGATATTTTTTTCTAGCTGTGATCGCTTAGATAACAAAGTGGGAGCTTGGATTAAAAACATTTTAACCTATTTTTATAAGCTGTCTTAAGTCAATTATTTAAGTTAGAGGAAAACGTGCTAAACTCAATTTGATAAACATATTCTGAATCCATCAATTTACAGATGTAGGCTCCTAATAAGGCCTAACTACACTGGTTGCGCTCTTGCCAAGACCTACTTATTTTGGACTTTCTTACTTAAAGAAATAGTCTGAAAGTAAGATATGTATATAACTTATCTTTAATCAAAGGCAATTAATAAAAATCAAGAAAAGTCATTTAAAGAAACACTCTAATATGCCTTCAAAGAATACTTCCCTGATACATTTTTTTTTTAAAAAAAGAGTCTTCTTATAAAATTTTGATTTCTTTCAAATAATTCCAGCAGCATTGGAATCACGTAAGAGATGAACATTTTAATTTTTTTGTGTGGAGAATATGGTTTTTGATACACCACAGTGAAGAGGTAAAACTGGCCAGAAGATATGAAAATGCACTTGTAAATGTGAACAAGGTGAAATATAGTTGGTAAATATATTGGGAATCAAATTTTATTTTCACATATCGTATGTAGACACCTTTTTACCATGACTGAGTCACTCAGGTCAGAAAATGATGTCAGAACTTTCCGCTTTGTATTGAATGAAGCTCTTCACTTGAAATAGCTTCTAACAGCTGGTTCTTTATTAGAACCAAGGCAAATTCTGCCCAGTCACGTATAAAAAAAAAAAATCCAGACTCTCTATTACTAAGATTAAGCACATTAATCACGAAATATCATTTTCTGCTTTATCTGTAATGTAGCAACATATTTCTCATTGCTTCGCTAAACGACGTTTAGAGACCTTAGAAATCATAATGCGTCTAGAGAAACTATCCCAAAATCACGATTTGGGGGCGTTGTGTATTCAAAAGCATCAGTCTCTTTTGAAAGGAGTTAATCCTTTTTTTTTTTTTTTTTTTAAGGATCAAAGTCAGCTATGTGTATAAGAGAAAAAGTAACGTTCAAAAAAGTTTAGGCTTAAAAACATAGCTATCTTAGTGCTTGGAGATACCTTTGTTCCAAGGAAAACGGGGCGGTGGGGGACATTGCTTCACAGTCCTGTCGTCTTTTCCTGCTTTTCTTTAACCTGGAAGTCCCCCAGGAAAATGAGATTCAGATTCCACACCTATACGAATCATGCCATGCCCCCCAGAACATAGCAAAGTGGGGCTCTAAGCTTAAAAAAAGGAAAAAAAAAGGAAAATAAAAGAAGAGAAAAAACAATTCACTGCCGAGTGAGCCCGAGCCTCCTCCCCGGCGGTGACCCTCGGCGGGCGGCCGCGGCCGCGCAGGGCCGGAGCAGACCCGCGGGTGACGGAAGGCGCAGCGCCCTGCGGCTGCCAGGCGGGCTCACGACTCATCTGTGACCCCAGGACACTCCTGGGGTCACAAATAAAACCTTTTTTTTTTTTTTTTTAAATCCGAATCAACTCGCTACCTAGCCTCACCATCCCTACCGCCCCAGGCTCCCCGACTCAAAAGAAAATGAGCCGCCGGGGCGGGGGAGCGCGAGCCAGACCGGGGACGAGACGCAGGGCGCCCGTGACACAAAATGGAGAGGGAGGGACAGAGAGGGGGCGGAACAGGCGGAAAAGCGGGGCGCGGCGGTCACGGAGAAGCGCGGGGGGCGGGCGGCGGGGCAGACGACACCGGAAGCGAAGGAGGGCGGCGTGGCGGGCCTGGAGGGGAAACCGACGAAGGGAGAGCGCGGGGAAAAGGGGGTCCCCCCCCACCGAGGCCGGGGCGCCGTCCTCCGCAGCGCCATGTTCGCCGTTCCTTCCGCCGCGCTTCGTCTGGCTGGGTCTGGCGGCGGCGGCGGCGGCGGGCGGACCGGCGCCAGCACGTTTCTGCAGCTTCGGCGGCTTCGAGCGCACAGAGGTGGCCGCACGGGGGGCCGGGGCCGGGGCCGGGGACCCCGCCCGCCCCGCCGCCCTCGCGCCCCTCGGCCTCCGCCTCGGTCCCAGCCCCGGGGCGACCCGCGCTCGGCGTCCCGCGCAGCCCGCGGGGCGCGCGGAGCCCCCCGAGGCCGCCCGCGGGGTGGGCGCGGGGCGCAGGGCGCGTGCCGCGGAGGCCGCGGGTCTCCGAGACGCGCCGACGACGGAAAGCGGGAAAGCCCCCCCAGCCCCGCGGGCGGGCGGCGGAGGGCGCACGCCGGGGCACGGAGGAGGGGGCACGGAGGACGGCGCCCGCACACCCAGCAGCGACGCGGGGGCGGCCCCGCGCGCCCCCTCCACCTGCGCGCACCGCGGCCCCGCGCGCTCTGCGCCGCTGCGACCTGCGCACACCTGGGCCCGAGGCCCGACGGGCGCCCGGCGCTCCCGGCTCCTGGAAGGACGTCCACGGCCGCGGCTCCGGCGGGACGCCGGGCGGGTCCCCGGGTGGGTCCCCAGGGAAGGGCTGGCCCTGGCCAGCCGCGGGGCGCCGGGCCTCGGGGGGCGACTGTCAGGGATTTTAGGTGTGGTCATGTCTCAAAGCTCCGTCGGGGTTGCATTCTGGGGCGGCGGGAAGCGGTTCGGGGAACAGAAATTCAGGTTTTCCACCCCCGAAAACTTCAGGTTTTTTCCCCAGCGGTGGTGTCCGTCGAGGGACAGGTGGGTCCCGGCGAGAGCGTCCCACGCGGCGGAGGGACGTTTCCTTCGCACCCCTACCTTTTTCCTTCACTTGCACTTGACGTTGTCCTCCGCTCCCAGTTACGTCCGAATGGCCCCTGGGTTCCCGGCGCCCGCACCCCCACGCCCCCACCCCGAGCCTCCAGGCCCCGCCGCGAAGGAGGGCGCGGGGCGCGGACGGCGCGTGGGGGTCGCGGCGGGTGTCCGCCAGGCTCGCGCGCGGGCCCAGGCAGAGCGGCCGCGCCAAAGGGGACTCCGAGGCGGGACCCCCCGCGCCGTCAGGCTGTGCCCCGCGCTGCGCCGCCGGCGGGACCGCCGCCTCCTTTTCCCCGGGGCCTGCCTGCCTTCCCCCTGCAGAGGTGGGGGGTCTCGAGGTTGGTTATCCAGGCCAGCGGAGTGGGGCACGTGAAGGTGGACACTTGGGATCACCGCAGTGGGGCCTGAACCCCTCAATGTCCCGGGCATGTTGGGTAGCGCTTCGCTGGTTTTACCCCTAGAAGGACACGTCTCGGCACCTGAGTTGCACTTGCTCACTACGTCCTCCTTCTGTGGCCAGCTCTAACCGAGTGCTATGTTAATCCCGGACCCCGCAATCCACCAGAAGCGCCACCCAAATTTGGCGTCTTCAAAACCCCCACTAGACACGGACAGCGCATGCCCACCTGCGACTCTGCTTTGGACATCGTAACCCAGCTATTTTATTACTGTATCAACCGGCCTTCAAATTATGAAATAACCTTTAGGTTATTTTAAACACTTAATCCTCTATATATCTACTTTTTCAGACTACAAATTTCCTCAAGGAAAACATGTCTTTCCCAAACGAGAAAACAAAAACAAAAAAAACCCACCTTCTATTAGAAAAGTTGCATACAAGTGAGAGTTCCAAGGTATTTTAGGATTAAACTGTTTTCCCTGAGAAAGCTCAGTGACTAAGCTCAAACTTTAGTCTTGAGATCTTTAGTTCAGGCGATCTTTTCCCTGTGCTTTTTATGAAATGCTAAAATCAAAATTTCAAATTCGGATAGCTATGTGACAGTTTTATAGACTATCACAAAATTAAGAAGTCAAACTATTGACAAGCCAAAGGCCTAGTTCACAAATCACCTTCCAGCTTCTGTTTCTGAGACAGATAAAAGGGGCTATAGGAGATTTGAACAATTTAAAGTATTGGTAGACTGGAGTAAACATTTGTCATTTCCCAATATATGAAATTTGAAATGGAGCATTGCCCATAAATATCATGTTTATATTATGCTTCTTGCATATATTCAACAGTCTTTTGTGCTTTACTCTTTTATGGGAAAGCTAACATTTAACTGACCAGATTTATTTCAATTTAATCATTTCTAAAATCATTCAGAAAGGGATATTTCCTGGCAGCCAATTATAAGAGCAAATAAAGCTTGAAATAAGTCACTTCTTCATCTCTCAAGGACCACTTCCTTCAGAGGTGACAGTTGGAAGTTGCAGTTTGGGGGGTACTCTATTCACACTTAAATCTAGTCGTTGAATGCAACTGATTAGGTATTAAGGCCTACCCTTTTTTTTTTTATCATTACAAAGCATCTATCAAACTCTTGAGAGAAACTTGGGTTTCTTTTTATACGTCCATGTACTAATTAATTTTCAATGTAGGACATAGATTACCATGTTAATATAGCCCACTCCCAGCACTTCATGTGTTAAATAGTGCTAGGTAATAGGAAATTCAAAAAGAAAATCATGTCTATTTGATAAATTTACCAGGTAAAAGAAGGCATACAATCACTGTCTTAGAATTTTAAAAAGAGGCAGGATTTTAAGTACAGCTCTTATGTTTTATTCAAAATCCATTTTGAAAGAAAGTAATATAAATTACCTACAGAGCAAATTTTTGGCAAGATAGTTCTTAGGGATGCAAAAAAACTAATTTAAAATATGCAATATATGATAGTCAATTTATATAACATACAATCTTTACAAAACTATATTGTTATTTTTAACATTACTTATCAATATGTCTTTCAGAATCTTAATATTGGCAACTTATTGAATACTTTTAAGACACTTTATTTTTAGCATTGTCTGCCTTGTTACATCATAAGTCATAATTGCTTCAACCCACTGAAGTATGTTAGACTAAGTGTATTTTAAATGGTTCTAATTTGTATTATGAATACCTTAAGTGTCAAATATCTGCAAATTTTACATTTTGAAATATTTTTTTAATGCCAGATATTGTTGTATGTTAGCACATGAAACACATTCAGGTATTTTATTCCAAGCAGCAAAAACAAAAACATAACTTCGTTTTACTATTTTTTTGCATATTAAAAACATTCAATTAAAAACTAAGTTTCTAATTTGCTCAAACCTTATTTTTGTACTAAAATGTTAAAAAGTTACATAACTTACATTCTCTAGCAATCCCTTCCCAATACACTGCTTTATTAAATACTCCTCTGATTATGTCTACTAGATACCAAGTATGATCAGACACTTAGATAATGAAATAAAATCACATTTTTAAATTTCACTTTTGTTTGGTGTTGTTCCTTAATTGTTTTATGAGAAATCAATATAGTTTAAAGATTTTAACAACTTTAAATCTAAAATTAAGATGAACACTTGCATTCATTTATCAAATATATAGAATTTATTGAGGTTCAAGTTCACCTGAGCAATAAATGTGTTGACAGTAAAAACAAATATAGGAAGGTCATGGGTTAGCATTCTATATATTAACTAGGAATTTAGAAATGGTGTTCTTTTAGTTTAATATTATCTCTTACTTTAGGAAGGCTATACAGAATACTAAATATCCTAAGAAAAGAGTATATGATTCTAGTGATAGTTGGAGGGGTTGGGGGTCAAATATTGAGGTAATTGTAGCTTTTTTACTTACATGTTTGTTTGAAAATTTTTTGTTTATTCTCAGCTAAATATTTAGCAATATGTTCAACACCCCAGACAATTTATTAGATAACCATAAAAGCCTAAATATGAAAGAACAAAAACATTGATCAACTAAAATTTTATAGTTTTCATGTCACAAATAAAAATGTATATAAGCTATTGAACAGAAGTATCCGTGAAAATTATACAAAGTAATACAGAAAATTGCTTAGTTGTATTACTGAATAAAAATAATTATTACAATAAATGCAATATTTTATAAAAGTCAGTAATCTTTTACAGTGGTTTTCACAAGTTTCTATGTAATGTGTTCTGAATTAAATTTTTTAAAAAATGTATAGGATAACCAGCTGATTTCGTACATAAGGAATGATAAGAAAGCATTAGAATTCTTGGGTACTAACAAGGAACTAAACACAATGATAACAGAATTTCATAAATCAATTATATGCTCCATTTAAAGATTATAAAGCATAATTAACTTACTTGACTCCAACAAAACAATGTTTTGTTTCTGTACAGAACAGGCTATGAGCTATTCTCAATTATTGCACTGAAACGCTGTCCTCTAAAATTAACAAATGAATGAATATTTGCATACTCTTCTTTGTAGTGAAGACAACCTAGAGTGGAGCTATCCATTTGTTTTCTCTAATTATATTTTGCCTACTTACATAATTTATTTTCTATTGAGGAACTAGTGATTATCTAATTATTTTTTTAGCTAAGCAACTTGTTGGGCAAAAACCTCCTAAAGTAATATATTATCCTTTGATCAATGTGAAATAAAAGTAATCATTTGAAATGGCATGTAAAGATTGTGATTTTAATGCTTAATTTAGAATAATGAGCATAAAATTCAGTAGTTATGTTGTATCTGCCATGCCCTTTCTAACAAGGACATTGTAAAAATACAAAACAAATGAGTAAAATAAATATTTTCTAGTTATGTAAAGTGGAGAGTTTAATGGGAAGGAGGGTTGGGTGCAGAGTTCTTGTCTGTCTTCCAGATGGAGTAGGCAGATTGCTACTTGGTACAATGTCAAGGGCAACTGCAAGGAGTGCATCCTCCCTGTTACCCATTTATTGATGCCTTGAATATTTTTATAGTTTAAATGTTAGAACCGAGGTAAAATTCAAATACTACTGAAAAAAAATCCACGTTCTAAACTGTTATCGATTATTTACACCTTTGAATGAATGTCAGAGCAAATGTCAGAGCAAATGGTGGTAATAAGAGGACAAATCTCAGAATGCTGAGTGATTAGTTTGAATGGGGAGAGAAGTTGCTCAGGTGAACAAGGACAAAGAAAAGGCTAAGGATGGGGAATTGTTGAATGGAGAGAAACTTTTTCATCCACAATTTTGCAGGGTCAAAATTAACTAACTAGACAATGCCCCATTTAGCATTAGGATTTAATGACCTATAATCCACTTTGCTTTATGCCATTCCTTATATCTGGACAATTAAGTTATTAGTGCAAGATGTAATGGGAAAAATGAATTAATTAGATATTTCAGGTGCAAACATGACTTGAATACAAAATGCTCAGATCATTAAAGTCATGTCTATAAAATAAAAAGCGAAATATTAGTTGTGTTATGTATTTGACAACCAGATAATTTATCTGTCCACATAAATCAAATTAAGTAGATGATTGCTAATTTCAGCTTTACTATGAGCTGTGCTCATAAAGATCAGTCTCTTAATTTTTGTAGTAGATTTTAGGTTTTTTTTTCCTATCGGTTATATTAATGATGATTTCCACACAGTGTAGAAATTAGAACATTTATCAATTTACTCTCAACATTTAAGATAGCCAGTCAATCATGTAATGGTCCAGTTATTTCAAACATAAACCAGACTCAGATTTTTCCTAACAAACTGCTTCCAACTAATTCAAGATTCTATTCTAAAAGCCATATTTAGCAGTTTTCAGGACGTAAATGAAGATTAGTGGATCACTGGTAATTGAGTTTAGCTTCAAATTTTAAAGTAAAAAACTGAATTAGTGGTCAAAATGCTAATAACCTAAATGCAAAATTTGTGTATGTTTCTTGTTCTTAAATATTGAACAAATATCAACTAATCATTGAATTAGTCCAAACCAAAAAATATTGAAATATAACTTCTAATTAATTTGTTTATTATTCATAATTGATTATTCCGGATTGCAATTCATTAACTTATCAGTGATCAAAGATGTGTTTCAATAAATTAACTTTTCTTTAAGTTTAAACAACTGGAAACCATTTCTCAATAGTGCAGCATTTCTTAATACTAATTCCAGAGGTTTAGAGACATATTGCTGTTTTTAGAAGCCGATTTGTGCTGATTTGTGGAGAATTGGTTAGCTGGTATCCTGGGCTCTGATGAAGAGAAATACTCTGATATCCATTCAAGCATTTAAGGACTCCAGACTGTTTTCGAGCTAGTTATCTGCTTCCTGACTAATTTTGAAGGCCTGTAAGCATCTTCCCAGCTTCCATCTGTCTTGATTTAGGTTTCTTATTTTATTATTACAGGCTGAAATTTTTTCTCCTGTATATCTAACTTTTACTTGACAAGTAAACTGATCTGCGTTTGGAGCATATTTTCTTAGTGTTTGTCTGTTCTTGAAAACATCCTTATCTATTTCTCTGATCATAGCCTACCCATACCTGTGAAGGCTGACACAGTGGCTCAGCAAACAGTCAATGCAATTTTTCCTGGTAGTATGACCATGCGACCACCTATCCTTCGGTAAGAATGGGGACCTGCCATCTGTTGACTGGGTTTCCCTCTCAGCTGTGCCTGATGTCTGATGGTCCAGGAATGAGTAGCTGTGTGCTTCCATCAGAACAGATGAGAAGAAAAATCTCACCTTTGTAGGCAGGGCTTTACAGTTGTGCCAGGGTGTCCCCATTTCCTATAGTAACTAGATTGATGAGCAATATTTCTTCAGTTTGTGGGATGCCAAAGATGACCTTCCACCAGGTTTATCTGAGGATCAAGCCAGTTAGTTAGTCCATCTTCAGTTAAAAGGCATAAAGCAACTACCCTCACTGTTTCACTGCTGGGCAGCCCCAGCCATGGCTGGAGACTCGTCTTCTTAGAACTAGACCTCCAGGCATGAAACATAAAAAATATGAAGGCCTCGCGTGAGGCCTCGGCCTCCCTGGCCTTGGCCATCATGCTTAAAAACTGAAAACACCAAGACTCTGTCTTCACTGGTATCAGACCCTCTAATCTCAAGCCTCTGCTTTTTTTCTTTGTTTCTTTTCTTCTTTTTTTTCTTTTTTCTTTTTTTTGGCCCTCTGACAACTTTTGCTAAATCCCAGCACATCTGCCAAGCAATTCCACCAGCCATACAACTGGAAGGAGCCAAAGCCAGGAAGTGAAACTGATGTTGGTGATTTAGCTTACCATGTTTTCTGCAACTCCGTTCTCCCAGTTTTTACTGATACCTAACTACAGCCAACTCTCAAACAACTCTGATTTTTAACTGCATGGATCCACTTATATGTGAATTTTTTTTTCCTAGGATTCTGACATAAGTAAATGTGTGGTAGGGCCTGAGTATTCCACTTCCTCAAAGATGTGGTTTGGCCCTCTTATTCCCAAATGTGCCCAGCTGTAATGTACTCAAGTCGAAGTATGGTAAAAACCTACCTATAGTTTTTTTTTGTTGTTTAAGTTTACTTTTCTAACATACCGTGTTACTTCATTTGTTCCTCATAATATAAGTTCACGTAGAGGGTATAATCAAACCTATTTTATAGAAATGCAAGCCTTTGTTCTCAGCTCATTTACCAACGCACAGTTAGCCAAGCATTGTACAAAGTGTATGAAGTGCTTACACATAAAGGCTCTGTGAAGTGGGTGCAATCATTATGATATTTTACTGAGGAAAGAAGGCTTAGGATAGTTAACAAAGTGACCCAGATTCTCACCAGTGTCACTGATGGTCCTCTGTGTCGTCAAATGCAGTGGATCCTTTTCTGTCCTTATTGTATTCGACATCATGACACTGGTCAACCCTCTTAGACTGACACTACAATTGCCAGCTCTTTTTCCTACCTTACTGGTCTTTTTTTCTACCTCTTCCTTCTTAATCTGAACTCTCATTGTTGAGTTTCCTTAAGGCACGGTCCTGTCCCTTTTCTTTACTTTCTCTACTCTCTCCCTGGATGATCTCAAACATTCTCATAATTTCTGTTAGAATCTGTCTATCTGCAATGACAACACCTACACTTCTATTGAAAACCTTTTCTCTGAGAACCAATTTATCTAAGTCTACTTGATATCACTGTGGGTATCTAAAATTACCTAATGTACCCAAAGCAAACGTAACCTTCTGCCTACAAATCTGCTCCTCCCCATTCTCAGTGAATGGTGTCACCCTTTATCGAGCTGCTCAACTCAGAAACCTCAAAGCCATTCTCTTCTCAAAATGCCTATATCCAGTCTATCACCAAGTTCTATCTACTTGACTCCAAAATGTCTCTTATCTTTCTCTTTCTCTCTATCTTGACAGCTGCCATATTAGTTTAAGCCACTGACAACTTTTCTCGGCACTATTATAGCTTCCTAAGAGGATCACCCCTCCACTTTGCCCCTAAATCTGTTCTCCATCCAGCCATTGTAATTCTTTCTTTCTTTAATTCTTTAATTCTTTAAGCCTTTAATTCTTTCTTCCTTTAAAATATTTACAGAAATGTTACAGAAAAGTGCACAAATCATAAATGTACAGCATAATGATTTTTCACAGCCTGAACATACCTGTAGAACCAACACTCAGATTCAGAAACAGAATGCTGTAGAACCCCAGAAACACCCCCACTCATAATTCCTCTGTCATCCCCCCTACCCCAACATTAGCCAGACTTCTTTTGCCCTAGTTTTGCCCATTTCTGAATATCATATAACTAGTATCAACAGATTTGAAACATAAAACAAATTATGACACTAAAGCCAAAACTCCTTTCTACTTAGACTAAAATATGAGTCTATTACTGTGGCCTACAGATCCAAACACCATCTGGCCTCTACATACTTTCCCAAGCTCAAGTCCTGCCATTTCCCATTTCCTCCGTATGCTCCAGTTCACTTGGTCTTGTTTTAACTCCTTAACTAGGCTAAGCTCTTTCTTGATGCGGGGCCCTTGCGTTTGCTGTTTCCTCTGCTAGAAAGCTGGTCCCAGCATGCCTCATTTCTTCTCACCCCTCAGTCCTCACTTAGCATCACCTCCCCAGAGAAACAGTCTAGGACCGCTGTATCTCATAAGGACTAGTCTTCTGTGTGTATCTGGAGTGGCACAGGTCTCTTGTGCTTGGTAAACAAAAGAGGCATAAGAAGACATATTTTCTTTGTTTGTTTTAGCAGCTGCGCACACATATCACTTATGGAGGTATTTGATTAGTTAAATTTGGTTTAAAAAGGAAATGGAAGAAATTAGCAAAGAAGTACCAAACAGAGATAGCAGAATCTGAAAGGTCTGCTCTGCCGGCTTCCAAGAGGCTAGGTAAAGCAGCTCCCTATGCATCTCACTTATCACCTATTTCAGATTCATTAGTGGGAATGGGAGACTACAGTTCTTTCTTTTAAAATGCAAATCTTAAGTCCATCCGTCTATGAATAACAATAGTTATATCATAGCAAAAAGCACTGGGCACCTGGCAGGCAGAGAAGTGTGTAGGAGGGAAGCAGACTCCTTCATATCTGGCCATGTTCCCCAGGACCCGGGTGGCAGATTCCCAGCCGAAATCCTGTTCCATTTAAGCCGAAATGTTCGTCACCCTGTAGTAAGTACGTGCATCTCAATTTGTGTGACTCGAACTTGGATTTATTGGAATTCTATTTACCCATATTCCCTCAGGTTTCCTCCTACTATGATCAAATAGTTTCACCCTACACGGCCGCCTATGTGCTGTTGAAACAGACATTTGGGAGGAATGAAAGTGGAGTGAAGGGGTATGGGTACCGGCTCCAAGGACACTGTCCAGTGAAGAACACCTATCCCTGAGGAAATAGATGCAAAGTTGTCCTCTGCTGGGGGCCACAATGCCACGCTGTCTTGAGTGCTGTTAGACAAGTCTTCCAGTTTGCACAAGTATTTTCCTTGGAAATTGTTCCTTAGTTTCATCAGTTTGGACAGGATTTTTGAATGAAGCATTTTGTGTAGGGGTTGGGTTCACCTTGGAGAACATAATGTCTAGGGTCATTCATAACGAAAGCATTTCATGCTCCCCAAATGTTTGCTTTCACATAGAGAACATAATAATGATTATTTGTTTATAGCAATAATTACATTATCATTAATAATAATTTACTATATGAAATATACTAGACTTTTGTTACTGTTTGGGTTTTAGTTGGGCTGTTTCTATTTCAAGAGAAAGAGACTGAATCAAGTTCTCTCTACTCGTTGAGGTACAAGTGGGGTGGGACAGAGGCTACGAGGAATTAGCTGTACCTGGTGTCAACCAGAGAGATTTGTTTATTGCCTGGGTATCTTTGGTGTTGGCTACTGGGGCTTATTTTGCTGTTGCTGTAACCCAGGTTTCCTTCTCCTGCTTCCAAATGATGGGCAGGGGAGGTAGGAGGGCTGAATCAATGCATGTTCCACCGTCAGGGACCATGGCCTGGCTCTCTGTGCCCAAGCCAGGACTCAGACCCTTAATGTCCCTCTCGAACCTCCTGGCAGCTCTAGTGGCATCTCCGCCTCATGACTTTCAAGTTTCACCTTCCGTGGCAGATCAGATCATTTATTTAAAGTTTTTCATTTCAAATTCCTGTCAGAGAAAGACAGAACAGAGGAAGGAGAAAGGAAGAGAGAAAGGGAGAAAATTTGAATGGTCTGTTCACTCTTTTAAGCCAAGTCATTGCATAGGTCTCTAGCCAGCCTAGGAATTTCCTGTCCTTTCAGCTAGGGCTGAGTTGGAGAAGGTCATGTAATACATGTCCTTCCAGGAGGCCCATGTGTTGCAGCAGGGAATGTATTTGGCATTCTTAGTATATTCTCATCAACAAAAGAAAAGCCTTAAAATTAAAGTAATAGGTATAAAATATACAGAGTAATCTTTCTTTTTTACTTGATGTTAAAATATATGTATATAATGGTAGATGATAGATATTTTTAAAGAATACATTCTTAAAAAAAAAAAAAAGAAAGAAAGAAAGCTCTGGTTTGGAATGTTTATTTGACCCAGCTGTAGAGCATTATCCTACTGATTCAAGAAATTAATATATTCTTTAGAAGTATTAGTATTATAATAGTCTATTCCTGCAAGCAATAAAAACCAGGACATAATAATTGATGTAAGGGTTGAGTTTTATACACCTGGACTTCGATGAAAAAGAAGGCTTTGATGATAAGGCTTTAGAGAGGCTGTTTTATGTTCCAACTACAGTATTCATAATAGATGTTAGGTATTTCCCACCCTCTGCTGCATTATTTAACATGAGTTTAACCCAATTTTTCTTTAGGCTCAATGGAAAACAGGTGTCAAGGGCGAAACATGTAGATGTTTTTATTTTCCTTAGCTATTTCTGCAGAGATGGGAGAACTTTCCCACATTCTGAATGAAAACAAGATTTTACATTTCCATCAGTCATATCTAGACAAAAACCTAGAAACCTTTTATTTTCTCCATCCCTTACTCCTTGTTTCCAGTCAATTTATCATCAAGTCCTGGTGGTTCTACTTCCAAAATATTTCCTGAGTCCAATTGTTCTCTCCATCTTCAAGCTACCACTCCTGTCCCAGCCTGGACCACTGTAATAGCTCCGTATTAGGAAATGCATTCAGTAGCAAATAACAGAAAACTCAACTGTGGTAGTTTCAACAAATAGAGGTTTATTTGTTTCTCATAAAAATAGCCCATAGGTAGGTAATCCAGGTCCAGTGCAGCAGCTCAACAATGCCATCGGGGACCCAGGCTCTATCTTTCTTTTCCATCATTCTTACTGTATTGGTTTTCATTCTCATGCTTGCTACCTAATGGTCTCCAGATGGCTGCTACATTGCCAGGTATTGCATCTGTGCTCCAGACAGGAAGAAGGCTGTGGGTGGGAAATAATGTCCTTTAGAAGTTTGTCTTTTTATTCCAAAAGAGAAGTGTGTGCCAGACGACTACCCTTCACATCTTATCATCCAGAACTAGGTCTCATACCCATTCTTAGACCAATCAATCAATATTCAAAGGACTTAAATAGCTGAGGTAGCTACCGTACACTTGTCTATATGGTATCTCTTCTAACCTCCTCTATTGTGCCTTCCTGTACAGTAGACTAAAAAGATAAAAACTACATTCCCCAGACTCCCTTGCAGCTAGGGAATGAAGTGAGGGGAAGTAAGGCAGGTACAAGCTATCCATTTTGCTGATGTCCATTAGCAAAGTTAAGGTGGTTCTGGAGTGATTAAATAGGCACATCTTTGATTTCCCTATCTTTGTAAAATGTTTTAAATCATTATTATTCCACTTGCTGTTGGGTTTGGCCCAATAAGGGATATTGCAAATTTAGATGGCCCATAATAAAGCACTTTATAGTCGATTTGGTTTCCTCATAGTTGATTGATTAACTATCTTAAAGCAAGATAAATTGTTTTGGTCTCAGAACCACAAACTGCTGGGCTTCTCCAAAGGCACTGGCCACTGCCGTTTGTGTGATTTTGACTCTGGTGTGATTTTTCTAAATTATCTGGGCTCTGGGAATTGTGACCAATGGTGTTTTCTTTCTCAACTATTAAAAACTGTTAGAGGCACATGGATAGCTTTCTTCTTGAAAGTATAGTCTTTATTGTATATATCTTGTGCATAAGCTTCACTCCTGAGCCTATCTTGTCTAATCTTTTTTCTCTTTTTCTTGATTCCCTTGCTTATTTTTATTTCATTCTGTTGCAGCTTTTTTCCCACGTGGCAGAAAGTCTTTTTGAAAATAGGATTATAAGAGTATGTCTGCTAAAGAAGAAAAACTATTAAGTAAAGACATTTGAACTCCCAAATTAGAAAAACTATCAATATACTAGATAGCAAAAGTAAAAATTGTAGTTAAAGACTTCATGGCTATAAAATAACTTTAGTAGAATATTTTAAATTGGTCCCAAACATCAGTCTCTGCTTTGTACCTCATAAAAATACTGACTTCCCTCCATATGCTTACCATAAACTTGTGAATATGATGAATATAAAAGATGAATACTCAGTATTGACCTTAAATCATCTCACTATAGTGATAAGAGCCTCACACATCATAGAATTGAACTGGAAGCATTTGTCACCAACATTTTAGAGAAGATAAATACATATAAAAATGTTTTAAACACTGATAGGCAGTATAGCAAAGTGAGAAACTCATACCCAAACACCAGTAGTATTGTCTGAGATCATTTAAAACGGGACCACAACCCAGATGGCGGAGCAAGGAATGGACAGCTGAGAAAGTTTGCTCTGTAACCCTGTTCTCACTGCAGAGCCCTGCCTCAGACCAGAAGCTTCACAGGGTGCTGTTTTCAAAGCTGGGAGGAAATATTTCTTCAGAGCATCTGGGTAATTCTGCTGTTGCCAAGTCAATTAAAAACATGAGTGGCCATCCAATTAACAAATTCTAAAGTCTCTAAATGTATGTTTCATAAAATGCAATAAGAAGCAAAGATTCAGCCTCATGAGTTTATAATCAGAGCAAATGTTTTATTCCAAATAATATTTACCAAGTAATATTTAACAACTTTATTTACGGAACATAATTCCTCTAAATCAGTGGGCTCCAATCTTTTTGGCACCAGGGACTGATACTACTATGAGAATCTAATGCCTGAGGATCTGAGGTGGAGCTGAGGCGGTGACACTAGCGCTGGGGAGAGGCTGCAGATACAGATGAAGCTTTTCTTGCTTGACTGCTGCTCACCTCCTGCTGTGCAGCCCAGTTCCTAACAGGCCACAGACCAGGACCAATCTGCAGCCCCGGGACTGAAGACCTTTGTTCTAAATGGTTCCTCTTGCTCATCCCCATCCCCAAGTTAATTCCGTTCTCAAAAGCATTATTAAAATCCATGCTCAAAAGCATACTCAAAGGAATGAACTGAAGACAATTTTAAAAGATCTATAGTTTTGAGCAAAAAAGCATTATTGAATAAGCATGTAACCTGAGGGAGCATGCTTAAAATCATTCCTTGGCCCAGCAGTGTATTCACAATAAAGTCCAAAATCCTTGGAATGACATGTAAAATTCTTTATGCACCCTGCTTTCCTTCCCAGCTTCATCTCTGGTCACTCCCCACCTTGTGGCCTGCCAAGATCCAGCCATACTAAATTACATGTTGCCTTATAAATATGCCACATGATTATCTGCCTCCAGGCTCTGCACAGCTTGGAGTACTAACCCACCTGCCTTGTCCTTTCTTCCTGCCTCATGAGTCTGGCTAACCTTTCGGGACCTGCCTCAGTCTCACCTCAACCAGGGAAATTTCTTCTGCACTCATTGTCTTTATGGCACCCGGTGTTTACCCCCACTGCACCCCTTAAACTGACCTACAGTTGCCTGTGTACTCTTCTGTCTCTATCTGTAAATTCCTTGAAGGACAAACCGTTATGTTTTTCATTGCATCCCTAAAACCTGGAACATGGGCAGGGCTAGATACACACTTGTCAATTGAGCGAAAGTTATTCTGAAGGAAACAATTCATTTGAATGGCTAGTTTTGCTGTGTGTGAAGAAAATCACCCATTATCCTATGCATATAATTCATGTTGTATCAATGTTCGTGTTTCCTAAGAAGTACTCAAAAAAAGTGTTGTCCTCCAATTTGATAATCCTTCTACTTGCATTTTTATCCCATATTAAAGTTATGAAAATGTCAACGTTGTCTAAACAAGAAAGTTATAAATAAAATTATTCATTTTAAGAATGAAAATATTCTCTAGAGCTTGTAGTTAAATTATAACATGAAACAAATGTTAGCGATTGTTCCCTGTAGAATAGACACCTCGTCGTGATCTTATTGAGTTAGTGGCTCTTTTTCAAGCTGTAGAGAAAAAACATTCAGAACAAAAGTTGCCACTGTCTTTTGTTCTGACCCGATACTAATAATAATGATGATAATAGTAATTTACATTGCTAAATGTGGACTAGGTACCAGGCCCTTTAAATGAATTCTCTCATTCAGTTCTCAACACTCTCATTACCTCTATTGAAAAATGAAGAAATGAGTTTTAACTGGGTTAGATGGTTTGTCCAAATATCGCACTTCATAACTGGTAGAGTCGAGATTGAAGCCCCAATAGTCTGACATGGATGCTTAGGCTCTTTCCCGATATCTGGAAAAAAATACATCATGTTAAAGAAGATAAGATGCTGTATCTGTGTTCTAATGAACTCCTACTCTATATATTATACAACGTGACTAGTCATGGAATAGAATACTGTCTAAAACTGGTCCTTCTGAGCCGCCATCCAATGGGTTTTAGTTATTAAAGAGACAGAAGTTATATTCTGTATTGCCTTTCTATTGCTTCATAACTAATTACCCCCAATTGCGGCAGGTTAACTGCTAATTGGGGCAGTGTAAAACAACAAACATTTATTACCTCGCGGTTTCTGAGAATCAGGAATCTGGGGGCCGCTGCTGCGGGGTTCTGCTCAGGGTCCTTCATGAGGCTGCAGCAGGGCAGTGGGCCAGGGCTACCTAACCTTGGGGCTGAAGGGCCCTCTCCCAAGCTACCCCCTGTGGGTGTTGGCAGGCTTCCATTGCTTGTGAGACGTTGGGCTGAGGGCCCCAGGTTCTCCCTGGTTGTTGACCAATGGCCTTTTTCAGTTCTGCCCGCAGGAGCCTCCCCATAGGGGCCTCCCCACAGGGGCCTTTCCACAGGGCCCTCCCCACAGGGCAGCTCACAGCTTGGGAGGTGGCTTTCCTCAGAGTGAGAGCAAGAAACAGGTGACTTTTAAGAGGAAAGCAGTAGTTTCTTATAAGCTAATCTCGGAAGTAACACATCATCACTTCTGCTGAATTCTACTCATTAGAAATGAGTCACGCAGTTCCACCGGACTCAGGGGGTTACACAAGGCATGACGACCAGAAAGTGGTGAATCACTGGGAGCTGTCTCGGAGGCTGTCTGCCGTGCATTCTTTAATCACGAAGATATGCGTGTTTTGGTTTCATTCCTGAGTTCCAGGTTTTCATGCATTAGTGTTGCCTTTTTTTTTTCTTTATGCAAATGAAAAGAAATTGGATTATTAGACTCAAATGACAAATCTCAACTTCCTAAAAACAAACAAAATCCCTCTTTTACCAGAAAATTGGAATTTATAATCTCCAACTGACATATGTTTAACCCATGAACGCTAAAATCAAAGAATAATACTGTCTTCTTATTTTTGCTGAAAATTTGTATCATATGTTAGCATCATTTTTTTCAACAGTGAAATTCTGAACAGCACTGAAAATGTTACATACACTTTGTAACTCCAGAAACACAGCCAAGCTGTGCTGATTGCTTTTCAGCCCTGATCCGTGACTTCCAGAGGTCATACTTGAACTAAGACTTTTCCCAGCTGATAGTGGAAATTTGCCATTTTTATAATAATATTGCTTCATAATAATATTATGAATTTATCTTTAGTCTACTTTATCAGGAAAATAATCTAAACTTTTCTTTTTGTCACTTACTTAGATATTCATCTTGTATAAAAGCTGTGAAAGTTTTACAAACATATTTTTAAAATGAAAGAAATTATATGTTGAAAACTTTGTTTTTAATAGCCAGAAAACTGAATCCTCATTAATTTATAGCTTTTGAATTCTGTGTGTGTTATTTTTATTACTGAGATTACATATTTCACCTTGGTATGCTCTGTTAAAAGCGTTTAGAGATATATCTGAAATGTATAGAATGTTTTTATAGTTAGATAATAAATTTGCTAGGACTTTAGAAGTATTTCATTCAGAAGTACTTATTAATCAATATTATTGCATTATTATAGCGTCTCTAAAGGATTATTGCCCATCAATCCTTAACAGCATAACACTGAGAGAAACTTAATGAAGACATATTTGTTATCATTGTGATTTAGTCTTCTTGCTAATTTACATAGACTTTCTCATAACCAATTCTAATCATTTGGTTTTATTTTTTCAAAAATTTGGGGGTGCACTGATCTTCAATATACTATATCAACAGTAAAATCAGGAATTTTATGGGGGAGGGGCTGGTAGATGGGGTAAAAGTGGTCCAATATATGGTGACAGAAAGAAATCTAATTATAGGTCATGAATACACAATGCAATATACATATGACTAACTGTTGAATTGTACACCTGAAACTTATTAACTTATTTTGTTAATCAATGTCACCATAATAATAAAAAAAAGGAAAGCAAAAACTCAGTCATCTTTAACCAAAAATAAATAAATAAAAATAAAACAGCCAAAAAAAAAAAAAAACAACCAAGAATTTGAAAAAGGCTTCATTTCAGATAAAAGTACATTGCTAGGCTTTTCTAAATAGTATAAAACTAGAAGTTTCTCAAATTGTCTCCAATTTCTAACTCTAAGTTAATTTTGTATGTTAATAGAATTAAAGAGATTTATGAATTTGTTTTTATTTTTATTGTAGAGTGAACATTCCCCCAGAACTGACTTTAATATGGAAAGTTATAAGTAAATAGGCAGTCAGTTCATTTCGAGGTGATACAAAAAATAAAATTAGATGTATAGCTGCACACATTATGTAAACAAATGTTTAAAAAATAAGAAATTAATTCTATTCAGCTCCAAGTTATAGAATATAATTCTGCATCCAATCCATCCATCAATCAATAAGTACTTATTGAATATCTACTCTGTCCCCAGCCCTGGGCTAGGTTGCTATTTGGTGACTATATAATTACAACTAACCATAATTAAATATGAATATATGTATTCCTGCATTCAGAGAGCTTATAATTTAGTTGGGGTTATAAGATTTAAAGAGCAGAGTTTATTTTAAATGAAATTAAATTTTAAAAGAAACTGTACATTATAAAAGCAATAGAAATTAAGAAAAGAAAGCAATTAATGGATTCTGGGATATTGAAGTAAAGTTAAAAGGAGAGGGTGAGCATTAAGCAGGCAGTTAAGAGATGAGTAGGCTTTCAGCGAGACTTACAGTATCGAGTGATCTGAAACAGAGGAAAAGAATAAACAGAATAAGAGAGGTAGAAATTCACAGGATTTGTTTCATGTCCCCTAAGGAGTTCCACCTGATAGAAGTGCAAGTTCATTTGGGAGGTGGCGGAAATTACCTACATTGGTTATCTACATAAAGGAATCTAAAACAAGCCAGAAGAATTCAGATTTGATACAGAAGAGAATAGGGGCCCAGGGCAGGTTCCTGAACAAAAGAGTAATGATGAGAGTCTATTTTTAGGAAACTTTTCACCAACTACTTAAACACATCTCTAATTAATTAAATAATCATGAGCCTTCTTCTTGGCAAAGATGATGTTAAAAGATGACAGAAAGAAAGCAAAACCTCTTAGGTTCTATTTGCTCAAGTTCAGTTATATTGTCTTCATTCCACAAGAAAGAATAAAGATTAGGAAAAAAGTAAACATTCGGAGAGTGAGATCCAAAACAGATGGGAAAAAAGTAAGAAAGGAATTACTTCCACAACTTAATAAAAAAAAATGTATTGATGAAACACCTCGTCCTTGCAAAATACAAAATATGAAGCAATCGAACATAAAGAAAATCCAATTCATGTGTCCAAAGAGTTTACAAGATGGTAAAAGTGTTGATGAATGTACATCATATCTTTTAAAAATGTCATGACAGAGGTACAGATAAAATCCCAGGAGTGTTCGCAGAAGGGTGAAGTAATCACACAGGTACATGGGCCTCATGGAAGAGGCCCCATCCTTTGTAAATGTCAAAATGAATATGTTGTCGGAAGGACTGGCAAGGGAGCCTCGCAAGAGTAATGTTTATTCTGGGTGGTCTTGTGACTGCTAAAAATCAGGAGTTACCATAAAAAAAAATGGGAAGAGACTGGGTTCCGGGGCCAATGGCGGTGTCTGGCACACCTGGTTTGTACAGAGACTGCAGCAGGAAGGTGACATCTGGCTGATATATAGAATGCACATGTGTCCCGCCGCCCAATGTGGTTTGGAATATTTCCTTAACTGGAATGTTCTGGCTAATAAAGTACAGTGCAGGAGTTGCTCAAGTGAGATAGTACGACGAATGCGCTATGAGTTTCCCAAGGCAGGGCGATAGGAGAAGAGCAATTTATCTGCCAGGGGGTAAACTGAAGAAGTGAGGAATGTATCCTGTGAGCTCACCCCGACCTTTTCCATTCTTGGCTTTGCCCTTTTGTCTGCCAATCTTCTTTCGTATTCAGCCCTGAATGCTAAAACCCTCATTTCCTCATGACCTTTGCTGTCTTTATATCTTGTTCCCTAGAAATTAAAATGCAAGCTTCAGGGCTGGCCATACTTTTGCTCCAAACCTTTTATTATCCAGCTACAGTGTTGACATACTTAATCTCCTTTATGTGACAAGTAATGAACTCAATTAGCTGGAAAACTTCATCCCGGAGAGAACGGACAACTCTTAGAATATAATTCACATACATTTACCTTAATTCACATTATTCCTGCATTAAAGATCTTCTATGTCCCCAAAGATCACTTGATTCCTCACTAAAACTGACCATAGAGCAATCTCACCTGAAGCGTATTTAGTTAAAACATTAATATCTAATTAACTGGGCTGGGAATTTAAAATTTGCATACTCACAAGCTAGAATTTCATTATTATAAAAAAAAACACTTGACCTCCTAGAGTGGACTACAAAACCTTCCCCAAAGGTCAATTACTTTTGCAATAACTACCTAAATATTTAATAGCACTCAAACACCGTACTAATGAGCTATTTGTAAAGAAGGAAAAAGGAAAAAAAGAAAAAAAGAAAAAGAAAAAAAATAAAGCAATACCACTTTACACACTGCCGTCAAGTTTTTGATGGACAGATATAATATTGTTTGGGGACCTGAGGAATCTAATTTAAAACAAAACAAGATCTTTTTGTGCCTCTTTCAAACAATGGCAGTGATTCTCCACAATTTTTCCTCCCGATGCTCTTCTCAACCTCCTTAGTCGCTCCCTCCTTCTCTCCTTCAGATAAGCGGTGATGTACCCCAGCACTCAGGGTGCGGGTCTGACCCACGCCTGGAGTGACCTTAGGCAAACTCTAGGCTTTAAGAACTACCTTTCGTCCACAACTCCCCACTTGGTCTCTCCAGTCCAGACTTCTCCCCTGAGCGTTTCTTACACATCCCCCTGCCTTTGCGGCATCACATGGATGTCTAAAAAGCATTTCAAGCTTAATTTTTCAAAATGGGACATCCGATTTTTTCCCCCTAAATAAAAACTGTTAATCTCACTGTCTTCGTCATCTCTGTAGACAGTTACTTCGTCTTTCGAATTGCTCAGGTCAAAACCCTTGGGGTCATTCTTGACTGCTCTCTCT
Organism: Macroglossus sobrinus; assembly: GCA_004027375.1. Lineage (NCBI taxonomy): Eukaryota > Metazoa > Chordata > Mammalia > Chiroptera > Pteropodidae > Macroglossus > Macroglossus sobrinus. The sequence continues at coordinate 71,789 of PVKZ01004420.1, forward strand.
TCTCCTGCACTTCCCCACCCCCGCCACTTCTAACCTGTGAGGAAATCCTACTGATTTCACCTTCATCATCTATCCAGACTCCGTTCACTTGTCACCACTTCCCTCACCGCAGATGCTGCTATCATTTCTCACCTCAGTTCTTGCAATAGTCTCCTACCTGGTTTCCTACTTCAGCCTTCTTTCCCCAACCCCCATGCCGAAGGCCCACTTTTAATACAGCAGCCAGGATGGTCCTTTTCAAACCTCTCCCTCTGCTCAAACCCCTCCAGTGTGTTCCCATCTCAGACAGACTCAATGTCAAAGTCCTTAAAACTGCCTCAAGTGCTCTTCGTGAGCTGTTCTGCACTGTCCCCCACTTATGCTCCAGCCACACTGGCTCTTTCCTGTTCCAACACCCCAGGCACAGTCTCCCCTCAAGTCATTGTGATCGTTAGTCCTCTACCAGGAATGATCTTTCTTTAGAAACACTCATAGAGGTCTTCAGGACTCACATTCAAAGTCAGTTTTCTCAGTGAGTTTTACCTGACTGGCCTAGCTAGGATTGCAACACCTACCTTCCCCAACTCTTGTCTTTTCTTTTCTTCAGAGCGTTTATTACCTTTTGATGTATATTTTATGGCTTACTTATTGTCTGTCTCCCCTCATTAGAATGTAAGTTCCTTAAAGGTAAGGAATTTTGTTGGATTGGTTCTCCTAGAACAATGCGTAGCACATAGTAAGTGCTCAATAGGTATAAGTTGAATGAATAAGTAAGTAAATAATGAGTGTTTATGACTAACTAGGGCAAAATCTTAATTAACAAGAATGTTTTCATGAAGGATAGACTCATCAAGAAGAACTACTGTGCCTTTTCCCTCTTTGTGACTCCAGCATCTAACAGTGTTGGTCATTTTGTGGACATTCAGTAGATACTTGCTGAAAATTTTTTTTGGAGAGCACAGACTAAAGCTAGATTGCTGTATTCAAATCCCAGCTCCTCTGCTTAACAGTTGTGTAACCTTGGGAAAGGCACTTAACTTCTCTGGGTCTAGTATTACTATAAAATAGGAATAACAATAATAATAATAATAATTATACAGGAGGTTGCTGTCAATATTAAATGAGTAAATATATTCAAAGCATAGAGCAATGCCTGGCACATAGTAACTGTTTCATGATGATGATAGTCCTATGAAACTCACGATAAAATAAGAATATTTTGAACAAGCTACAACAATCTAAGTTTTTAAAATGTGAACGGGTTACATGAATATGATCGAATAAGCAAGTTATAGCATGTCATCCCCCATATGAAAATATGTGAATAACTCCTACTACTTTCAGGATAAAATCTAAATGTCTAATTTAGCATTCGAGGCCTTCTACAATTTGCACCCAACATTTAATTTAAAAGTTAAGAGAATTTTTTTTTCAAATAATGGTAAGAAATTTTCCAGAAATGTAGAATGATGATTTCTCTAGGGATACGTAATGCCTCTTATTTTTATAGTCCTATATGATTTTCAAAGATTTTTTACATAGTTGACTGGTTTGCAACAGTGACCACACCAGGACAGGCATTATTAACTTTATTTCACAGATAAGGAAAGTAAGATTCAAAGAAAGTAAGCAATTTGTTTAAGTTTCATAGCTGATATTTGGCATAGCCAGGGCTAGAAAACTGATTTTTCTGGTACTGAATTCAAAATTGCTTTTTCCACAATCTTCTATTGATACACACTGACTTTAAGGAGTGGGTTTTATATCCCTTGCAGTATTTATATCCCTTGCACATGCTAGGTATATAATAGGTGCTTAATACATGTTTACTAATTGCTTAAGGTAAAATATATACGTTTCCTTTTGCTCTGACTCACAGACATGTCAGAGAAAAAAGACAATTATTAAGATACAAAGGGTACTGCAAAGTGTCCATGATTTCTACTGATATTCCTAAATACTATTTGTCTTTCTAACGGAGAGACACCTGATCCATCTCCCAAAAGTTCTGCCAGACAGATGCCTAGGTTTCATGACTTGGATCATTTTCTTCTGAACCAAAGAATGAATCATCAGAACTTTTAAGATCTGGTTCCTTCTGTATGTGTGATTTCTGACCTATTCTCTCGTATTTGACAGGTCAGAGATATTTAACTTTAAATGGTCTAACATAGAGGTTTAAACTCTTATGCTTTAACGTTTTATTTCATACTCCCAACATTTTCTATGTATAATAAAATACAGGAAATAGCATGATATTTATATTTAAGAACTTGTGTTTGAAATAATCATGTTTCTAAATGAGCTATGACTATGAACAGCCTTAGAAGAATTTGGCAGATGCTATAGAACAGACTTTTATCTTTACATCCCCAACCACACTAAGGAGTAATTTCTGAAAAGCCTAGAAACATTCAGAAAACCTCTTGTTTTTCTAAGCCTGATATAGAGTCATCACAGGCAAAACTTTTTTGGAAAAAAGAAACAAAAGGAATTCAGGCTTTTGGCCCTTTGGGTAATTTAAAGAAGCAAGCACAGGCTTTTGTGGGTCAGTTGTCTGCTGTAGTTATCTCACTAAAGGAGTGGAGATATTTCCTCCGTTGGCTACAGTTCTGCTGACATTCCTGCGATGATCTTCGTGGCTTACCAAGGCAGCTCTCCTGGTAAAATCAACCTGCAGATTTAAAACGTTAAAAACCAGGAGATTCGTTTTCCTCAATCTCTTTTTGCCAATTTCCACTATTGTTTTCCACTTTTTATTTCTCAAGAAAATCTGACCCAGTGAAGGGAGGCACACAGTATCCATGTCTGCTGGACACCACATCTAGACGATGGACGGAGATTGCATTTACATTTTACAGGCTGCTCACGTAAACTATGATTCCCTGGCACCTATGCACTAGGGCGGGAGTCCAAACTGCCGAGTGGGCAGCAAGCCATGTCAACAGATGGGTACAGAGATGACAGCCAAGGGACTATGTATGTGCATCAAGTATAGGTGTTGAGAACAGGAATTCCAACTGAGAAGATCAAAATGACTGACTGTCTCAAGCTTATGGTGAAGAGCTTGTCAATTCATGCCTCGTTTAATATAAATGGACCGGAATTCAAGAGAATTGACAGATTTTGACAAAATCTTATTTTTATTTTTTGTAAAAATATAAAAATAACTTAGACATTTGCAGTAAATGATTTGATGGCATTTTGTGAGCGGAAAATGTTTCAACTTCTTCAGAAGGTTTCATGATTATTAAATCTTCTCTTAAATATAGAATTAGGCCCTTAAGTGCATTCAACTTTATTATTTCAATGTAACATGTATAATTCTTTAGGAAATTTATCCTAACAGATCAATAAAATGGAGTTTCTTTAATCATCTCTTACATTTCAAAATTTTCTGAGATCCACTCTACTTTTTCTTACTGTAGGAAAGAGAGTTAAGGGGTAACTTTATCGATGTTTTAAGTTTTCTTTCTAAAAGTAATTTCAGAACCTCAAATTCTAAAATCATAAATGGGGGAAGGGGAAATTCAGAATCCCTTAAGACTGCTCCTGTGAACAGAGAAGGAAAGGAACATGCAGCTTGTATTATTTAACTTCTTTGTGCTTTTTTCCTGATTAAAAAAATTAGGGAATTTTTCTAGGCTATCTCTAAGGTTTTCTCTAGCCAGAAAATTCTCTATTTCTAATGCGAACAAATGAAATGGTGCTGTTCTTTCAAAATAGGAATCAAAATTCTGAGTGGACATCTCCTTGTCACTATTATAACCTCAAAGACAGGGCACAGTGTTCTCTACCACCCAACGCAAGGTACCCCGGATTCCACAGCTCCTTTCATGTAAGACAGTTATGATTCACCCCCACTCTTTCAAATGCCCTTAGAAACAGGTTTCCCCTAACATCCAAAACTTTTTCATAAAAATATTTAAATTTTTTTTGAGGAATAACATAAGAAGAAAAGGACACATATCAGAAGTGTATAGTTCATGAACCTATGGAAACTGAATACATCAATGAAAACAGCAACAGATCAAGACACAGCATCAGCACCCCTGAGGCACTAATGCTCCCTCCTAGTCCTTACTCCTGGACAGCAACTATTGTCAGGACTTCCATCAACATAAGTGGATTTTGAACTTTCTATAAATGGAATTCATGTAGCATGCATTCTTTTGGGTCTGGCTTCTTTCACTCACTGTTATGTTCATGAGATTCACCCATATAGTTGCATGTCATTTTAGAACGTTATTCTTATGGCTGTATAGTAATCTATTTATCTATTCTACTGTTGACAGGCATTTGGCTAGATTCCAGATTTTGGCTATTACAAGTAGTATTCCTATGAATATTTGAGTACATGTCTCTAATGAACAAGTATAAGCATTTGGTGGGGTAATACACTAAAGAGAAGATTTGCTGGGTCATTGGGTTTCATATGGGTCAGCTCTAGAAGATATTGTCAGTTTTCTCAAATAATTGTAACCAATTTACATATTATCCAGCAGCAGTTTGAGAATTCCTGTTGCTCCACATCTCTGCCAAAACTTAGTGTTTATATCATTTTTTCAGTTTTGCTCTTCTGGTGGATATCCCAATGTGTGTGTGCATTTTTAACATTTTTTTTTTTTCTGAGGTGAAATTCACATAACATAGAATTAACTTTTTAAGAGTTCACAATTCAGCGGCATTTAGTACATTCATGATATTGTGCAATCATCATCTTTACTTAACTCCAAAATATTTCATTACCCCAAAAGGAAATTCCATACCCACTGAGCATCCGCTCCCTATTCCCTCCCCTGCACTTTGTTTCTATGGATTTACCTAGTCTGGATATTTCCTGTAAGTGGATTCATGCAATATGTGACCTTTTGCTTCTGGCTTCATTCACTTAACATAATGTTTTCAAGGGTCATTCACATTGTATCAGTACTTTGTTCTTTTTATAGTTGAATATTATTCCATTGTATGTATATACTCCAGTTTGTTTATCCATGCATGCAACGATGGACATTTGGGTTGTTTCCACCTTTTGGCTATTGTGAATACTGCTATGAATATGAGTGCACATGTATTTGGTTGAGTATTTCTTTATAATTCTTTTGGATAGATAAGTGTGTATAATACCTATGAGTGGAATTCTTGGGTCATATGATAATTCTGTATAACTTATTAGGGAACTGACAAACTGTTTCCACTGCAGCCTAACCATTTTAGATTCCCACCAGCAATGTACAGGGCTCCAATTTCTCTACGCCCTTGACAGAAAAATAACACTTGTTGTTTTCTGGATTTTTCAAAGAATTATTATTATGGCCATAGCCATCCTAGTGGGTATGAAGTGGTACTTCAAAGTGGTTTTGATTTACATTTCCTTAATGACTAATGATGTTGAGTATCTTTTCATGTGTTTCTTGGCTATTTGCATATCTTCTTTGGAGAAATGTCTGTTCAAGTCCTTTGTCCATCATTAATTGGGTTGTTTGTGTTTTTGTTGTTGAGTTGGAGGAGTTCTTAATATATTCTAGATACTAAACTCTAAAACATTAATGATTTTTGAATATTTTCTCCTTTCTATATGTTTTCACTTTCCTGATAATGTTTCTGGACATTAGCACAGAAGTGTTTAATTTTGAAGTTCAATTTATCTACTTTTTGTTGTTGTTGCTTGTGCTTTTCATGTCATATCTAAGACTGCATTGCCAAATCCAAGGCCATGAAGATTTACCACTGCTTTCTAAGAGATTTATAATTCTATTCCTTATATTTGTGTTATTAATCCATTTTGAATTAATCTTTATATATAGTGTGATGTAGGGGTCCAGCTTCATTTGTTTGCATGCGGATCTGGTTATGCCAGCACCAATTTTTGAAGAGCATGTCCTTTCCCCATTGAATGGTCTTAGTGTCCGTGTCGAAGATCAATTGGCTATAGATGTATAAGTTTATTTCTGGAATTTCAATTCTATTACATTTGTCTATATGTCTACACTCTTGGTTACTGTAGCTCTGAAGTAAGTTTTAAAATTTGGAAATGTGTATCTTTCAACTTTTTTTTTTCAATTTATTTTAGACTCTTGCAATTCCATATAAATTTGAGAATCGTCTTTTCCATTTCTGCAAAAATTGTCATTGGAGTATCGACTGAAATTGCGCTGACTATAGATTGCTTTGGGTAGTATTGCCATGTTAACAATATTACATCTTCCATTCAATGAACACAGGATGACTTTCCCTTTATTTAGATTTTCTTTAATTTCTTTAATCAATGTTTTGTAGTTTTCAATGTACAAGTCTTTCACTTACTGGGTTAAATTTATTCCAGGTGCTTTCTTATTTTAAATGCTCTTAAGAATAGAATTGTTTTTCTTAATTTCCTGGTTGGATTGTTCGTTGCTGGTGTATTGAAACATGACCATGTGTGCATGTGTTGTGTGTGTGTTGATCTTGCACTTTGCTGAAATTTATTTATTAGCTCTAGTAGTTTTTTTTTTCTTTTTTGGTAGAATCTTTGAGACTTTCTATATATGGATGTCATTGTGAACAGAGGTAGTTTTACTTCTTTCTTTCCCGTTTGGATTCCTTTTATCTCTTTTCTCCACTTAATTGATTGGACTAGAACTTCCAGGACATTGTTAAATAGTAGTGGTTAAAACAGGCTTTCTTGTCTTTTTACTGATCTTAGGTGGAAAGTTTTCAGCCTTATTCTATCAAGTACAATGTTAGCTGTGGGTTCTTAATAAATACATTTTATCAGGTTAAAGAAGTTTCCCTTTATTGTTAGTTTTCTGAGTGTGTGTGTGTGTGTGTGTTTTATCATTAAAGTGTTTTAGATTTTGTCAAATGCATTTTCTGTGTCAACTGAGATGATCATATAATATTCTACCTTCATCTTATCAATTTAGCAAATTACATTGATTTTCTTATGTTGAACCATCTTTGTATTCCTGATATATTTCCCAAACTGTCATAGTGTATAATCCATTTAATATGCTGTTGAATTTGATTTGCTAGTATTTCGTTGAAGATTTGTGAATCTATATGTGTAAGAAATTTTGGTCTTTAGTTTTCTTTTTGATATTGTTGCCTCTAGTATCAGAGAAAACTAGCATTACAGTATGAGTTAGTGTTTCCTTCGCCTCTATTTTTTAGAAAAGTTTAAAAATAATTGTATTAATCCTTCTTTAAATGTTTGGTACAACCAATGTGGTTTTAATTTGCATTTCCTTATTGTCTAAAGAAGCTCAACATCTTTTCATAAGTTTATTGGCTATTTTTGCATAATCTTTTGTGAGAGTCTGTTCAAGTCTTTTGTCTATTTTCCTATTGGTGTTCTGTCCTTTTCTTGACTAGTAGAAGTTTTTATGTGCTCTAGGTGAGTCTTTTGTCATTATATGTATTATTATATCTTATTCCACTCTATAATTTTCCTTTTTATTCTCTTAAGGGTGTCTTTTGATGAACATAATTCTTAATTTTAATATAGCCGTAGTTACTACTTTTCTCTTTTGTGGTTAGTTCTATTTGTGTTGTGGTTAAGCAATCTTTGCCTACTTTAAAATCGCAAATATTTCTCCTGTGCTTTCCTCTTAAATCTCTATGGTAATTTCACCTTTCATATGCAATCTACCTGGAACTTATTTTTGTATAAGGTGTGAGGTAAGGGTTAATATATAGCCAGTTGACCCAACACCAATTCTTTCCCTGCTGGCCTGCAGTATCCCCTTTGTCATAACTCAGGTAACTATACAGATATGGGTCTTTCTCTTGATTCCTCGTTCTATTCTATTCATATCTATATATGAGTACTACATCATCCTAATTATTTTGGCTTTATAATATAAGTTCTAGTATCTGACAGTGAAAGTTTTCCAACTTTGTTCTTCAAGATTGCCTTGGATATTTGAATATTTTTCACCCTTTGCATTTCTGTATTAATTTTAGAATCAGCTTCTCGATTTCTACCAAGGAAAAAAAAAAGCCTACTGGAATTTTGATAGGGCATGTGTTGTTGCACAGGGCTTTGAAAGCTGAACAAAAATAAAGGACACATCTAGAATTTAGGAACAAGATCAGAGGAAGCATTGTTTAGTTCAATAATATGTGTTCGGCGCCTGATTTTGGCCATGACCTTCTATGAGGTGTGGCAGTGTGTAGGGTTACCACGGTAAAGAAAATGGTACCTGCACTGAAGGAGCGGTCTAGCTGGTCTCTGAATTTTACACTGAGAATTTCCATTTGAATTGATGCAGTCTGTGTGTTGCTTTTTAATCACGATGATTTTAAAATGGGTGAGATTAGACACCTGGTGAGGCATTTTATGACCATTTGTAAATGTCTTCGTGAGAAAACTGGGCACTTTCCAAATCCTCACAAGGTTTCACTTAAAAAAATAGAAACTCAGAACTTAACGAAGTTCTTAATATGTGCCACTGAGCACTCTACAGATTCTTTTTATTTCATTCTCATGATAACATCACCCAACAATGAAATAAATGTTATTATCCCCATTTTTACATATGAGAAAACTAAAGCTTAAAGGAATTGAGTAATTTGCCGGAGATACAATAAGTATATTATAAATCTAGGGTTGAAAACTAGGTCTTTCTAATCCTAAAACCAGTGCTCCTTAACAGTACAAAATTAAAAATAGAAATTATATAAAATTACTTGGGTATGATTTAATTTCTTGCAATGTCTGATGAACGTCATAACAGAAAAGCCATCATATGAATGCAGTCTTAAAAAAAGACAGACACATATGAATATGCTGATGTTTCTACAGTGTTTCATAGAGGGTGCTGGCAACAAAATTTCTAGTGTGGCAGGGAAGCTGGGATTAGTTATCTGGCCCAGTTGGGACTGAAGAAAGTAAAAATCTAACTAGCACTGAACGATGGGACTTAGATATTGCGTGGCACAGTTAACTATGGTCACCTGGCATAAAGTGCTATTTCATGCAAGGTGTTGAGAGACCCAAGGGCTATTTCTAAGAGACAGTATGAAAGTCATGAAGAATTTAAAGACTGCAGGGTAGCGCATGTGCTTCTAATGGTATTGGCGAGCTTAGAGAAAGAGAATGGCCATATTCAAAGTTCTAAGCTCTCAGTTTATGTCAAGGACCAAAACTAGGGACTCCTTATGATTTTCTTAAAGGATTTCTTATCTATTGTGCAGCAGGGATGACAGACCCCAAAATAAATGCTGAGAAAATCAAGCATCAACTTAGATCTTGTGTGTCATCTGATGTGAAGTATCAGTTCAAGTGCCATTCTCACCAGATTCCTCATGTTCACGTTAAGGCACTCAATGAGAAAATGTAGGACCTTGAAGATTAGAGTATGGATATATGAGAGGATTTAAATAATTCAGAATATACTAAATCTTCAATTGCCACTGAGTTTCCCTTGCCAGTTGAAGCTAAGACTGTTTTTGCCTTGCCTGAAGACTCTGTGAAGACCTAGCCTGATGAGAAATATTTTCTACACACCATACCCCTCCACCCCTCATTATGTCTGCCTGTCTATCTACCTACATAGTTTTATTTTTATATATATATATATATATATATATATATATATATATATGTGTGTGTGTGTGTGTGTGTGTGTATGTGTATATATATATATATGTATGTATGTGTATATGAGTAAATGTATATACTTATGTATGCATATGTAACTATACACACGTATATTATATATATAACTATATAACATATAACTACATATATATACATAAGCAACTAAATTTATAGTATATGGAATACATATATTTATATATAAATACATTTAGTATATAGTTACATATATTATATGTAACTTGGCCAACATAGGCTATAATAAAATCCAAAAAGAGACATACCAACAATGCATCAAAAGAATTGTAGAATTATGCTAATTTATATTGGTAAACTTTGGAAATGGATTCTGAGGGATTTAGGCTAAAAACAATGAGATAGAATATTTGGTCAGGCTGAATTTATTAGGTGTGCTGTCTTAAGCAGCTGGGAATGGTTCTAATGGTTTTCCCAGTTGGTTGACTGAAACCTAGCTAAATAAAATTGAGATATCAGAAATTCCTTGATAGAATGTCAAGGAAGAAATCCAAATAGGTAGAGCGATAAAAATGTTTACGTGGATTGATCATTAAGAGGCTGCTCTCCCAATTCCTGTGTCCCCTTACAAGGTCCAGAAGCTCCTCCTTGGTGACAAAGTGCCAGCATTGAAAAACAAATGGGTGCACATTGAACTGACTTTTCTGTGTAACCGGGGGATGTGCTGGGTGAAAGAAACTCCTGATTTCATTCCCCAGTGAATGCACAATGAGAATACCAAGGTCTCAAGGTTGTAGCACTAGGACAGGTGTGTGTAGTGGCTGAATGGGAGTGGAAAACAGACTGAGCCCGCCAAGGTCTTTGTTAGCAGATATTTGAGTATTCAGTCCCAACAACCAAAATAGACGGTCAGCCCATTAAGGGCCTCCCTAAACAACCCAAAATGTCTAAATCTGGTGAGTAAAGGCTTTCTATGAGCCTTGATGATGGAAATTCAAAGCTACTCATGCAATTCCTGAGTCAGTTCAGTGTCCCAGAGTCCCTGCTTTGAAAAGGAGGCTGGGGCCCCTGGAGGAAGGAGGTGCAACAGCATCACATGTATGTGCTCTGAATCTTCTTCCTGAGCTTTCCCAAAGGTACCTGCAAGTCATCGATCAGGGTAAGTGTGCACTGTAAAGGCGATTACCTTGATTACTGGGGAATTACTAATTTCTGGATTAATTCCTGGTTTACAGGACAGGATGAGATTGCTCTCTTGCTTCCTTAAATCTTAGCTTAAATAAGGCCTTCCCTAAGCAGTCTATATAAAAATGCAAACATCTCCCTATCTAGAGTTGCCTATCCCCTTTCCTTGATTTATTTATTTGCTGCATAGAATATGTTGCCTTCTAATGTACTATATTATTTAGTTAGTTAATTGTCTGTTCCCTTCTCATAGTATAATAGCTCCATGCGGGGAAGAATTTTTGTCTGTTTTGTTCCTTGTTGTATCTCAAGAAGCTAGAACAATGCCTTACATATGTTTGATGCTTAATAAGTATTTATTGAATAAATAAAAATGAGAAATAAAATTTTGATCTGCATTTTCTCATGTAGGCCTGGTAAGACCCTGAGTCCATACTGTGTTTAGTTCCTCTGTTGCAAAGAGCATAAAGGAATAGATGAACTTGAAACCTAAAAGAATCTCCACAATGACTCTATCATAGCAAGAGCAAGAGCTATTATGGCAGGAAGGGTCACATTCTGAGCCCTTGGAGCATCCCATTTACCCCACTATACCAACAAGTCACCAAAAAGCAAAACCCCACCTCCAAGGGATCACAGAGGGGTCATCATAACAAACCTAACAGATAAAATGATAACGATTCATTTCACATCCCTGTTTAACTCACCTGTTTAGTCAGTGAAGCTATTTAAAAAATAGTGTATTATGAACAATTAAATTCCCTTTTAGGAGAAGCAGCAAGACAGTGAGCTGATATCCATGAGATTCACTTATCATGTATACATCACTCAGAAGAAGCTGGTATTATAGAATGGTGAGATAGTCTATTGAAGACTTAATAATATATGTCCTTGATATAGCATGTGCTCTTATGGGATGCAACAAATGTTCTTAACCAGCAACCACTTCTCCCACAGTTAAAATAGATGGATTTGGGAACCAAGGTGGAAGTAAGGGTGTAATCTTTCATTATTATCTATAATGATCCATTTTGCTTTCTGTCCAGTGACACAAAGCTCTGACATAGAGGTCTTAGTACCCAAGGGAAGAATACTTCCATCAGAAGTAAACCTTTGGTTCTCTTGAATTATAAGCTGAGAATGTTACTCGGCCAATTGGGGTTTCTCATGCCAATGAATAACAGTTCAAGAAAGTATAATGTTGTCTTTGGGATGAATATTCCTGATTTCTAAGGAAAAATAAGATTGTCACTAGATAAAAGGTAAGGAATGAATATGCACCAATTCACGAGGATACATCAGGTTACCTCCTAATACTATCTTGGCAATGGTGAAAATTATAGAAACCCTATATATACATGACCATTAAAGGCTTATATCATTCATGAATATTGGTTTGAGTTCTTTGTGTTAAGAATCCCAAGCAGCTAAAGGCAAAGAGCATGTGGAACATGTGGTAGAGAATGAAAATCATAACATCTACCCTAGCCTGGTGATTCATAATATAAGTGAGGGCTATTTTCTGCTTTCCCAAGTCAAGTATATATCTATACATTTTAACTAAGTTCCATTTTCCCAAGTCTCTTTCTCCCACTATTTTATATAGGCTATCAATTAATCCTGTGGGTAACCACAACTTAGTCTACAGGTTACAGAATATTGAGATGAGTTAGTGATGAAACTGAAAGAACTACACATCGTCCTGAGGGCCTGCCTTGGAACTGAGTACAGCTACTAATGAGACTTGTGCTGACCACTTTGGGGAAGGAGGAGAACACATTTTTCACTGAACTGTAGCTTACTCGTCACATTAGTTAGAATCATTTCTTTCCTTCCAAGATTATTCTTTTCTCTCTCCCTCCTCCCTTTCTTCTTTTATTTTTTCCCTTCCATTTTTGGAAGTTTAAGTATGGAGATAAGACTGTAT